>JAXHKN010000200.1:0-42693 GCA_038407165.1 Ceratocystis variospora
CGCACGCACACACACGCACACACACACACACACACGCACACACACACACACACACACACACACACACACACGCACACACAAAATGGCGTCCGGCTTCCAGTCTCTATCGCCTCTGGCGAGATTTGGCCTGCTGGCGCTCCGGCCCGCAACGCGCCCCGCTGCGGCATTGGCAGTCCCAGCGATTGCTATGCAGACGCGCAGTGCGAGCATGAAGTCTAAGGGCTCCAAAGAGCAGGCTGACAAGAAAAAGAGGAAGCTGCCCAAGGATTTTAAGGTGTACGACCCTACAAAGTTCCCGCAGTTTTCACTATGTGATGCTATTAGGTGAGTTTAACTAAAATAGAGAATAGAGACGCCGGCCCCCGGGGAGCCAGGCCATACAAGAACGTCATCTCTAACTCTCACTTTTCTAGATACAT
Source organism: Ceratocystis variospora (assembly GCA_038407165.1). NCBI lineage: Eukaryota > Fungi > Ascomycota > Sordariomycetes > Microascales > Ceratocystidaceae > Ceratocystis > Ceratocystis variospora. Next base: position 420 of record JAXHKN010000200.1, read on the forward strand.
TCGTGCCGCAGAGGTTGGCTGTCACGGCAGTAGCACCAAGTACGAGGTTGCTGTGCGCTTGAGAACTGCCCGCAACGGCCCTGTCGTACGCAATACCATCAAGTTGCCGCATCCCGTACGCACCAGTGCGCGCTTTGGTGTCATCTGCCCGGACAATAGCACAATTGCACAGGAGGCTCTACTAGCTGGTGCTGTAGTCGTGGGCCAGGAATCCTTGTTTGAACGCATCCGCGCTGGCGATCTGCCATTCGACCGGCTGATCTGCCATGAAGACTCAGAGAAGGCCTTGAACGCTGCTGGTCTGGGCCGTATCCTAGGCCCCAAGGGCTTAATGCCCTCGCGTAAGCTAGGCACTGTTACCAGGAATATCAAGCGCTCGATGCAGGCGGGCTCTGATGAGTACCGTGAGCGTATGGGTGTTATCAGAATGGCGGTTGGCCAACTTGGCTTTACGCCTAAGATGCTAGCAGAGAACGTCAAGGCGCTGCTGGGCCAGATCAAGAAAGAATGTGCAGCGCTCGAGGACCTGACGTTCAAGGAGGTACGCGAAGTGGTGCTGAGCTCGTCCAAGGGCCCTGGCCTGAGTTTGAATGGCAAATTCAACTCCACCGACCCTGCAGTGACAGAGCAGCACCTGGTGGGCATCATGTAAAAGTAGAGACAGGGGGGGTGAAAAAAGAGAGTTGTACTATTAGAAGGTTTTGTTATTTTCATTCATGATGTGGGAAGGGAGCTTCCGTTGGTCCAAGCTAAGCTACGTCTTGTCGCTGCTGTTTCTGTGTACATTTACATTTACTTCCTATTTGCCTTTCAAAATCTTGACTGCTTCTGTTGATGCTCCAAGCGTCCGGTATAGGCCCATGTAGCTTAATAAGTGGCCTTGGCCCCCTGGCCCTGCTTGCTTGGCCGCTTTTGTGGCATTGCCAAGGTCGAGCATGATTGTGTTGCGGCAGCGCAGCCATCTCTCGTCTGCCTTCGCTACAAATGGAGTGTCTCGCCCTCCTAGCCTAGCAAATAGCTTCTCTACTCGTTGTAGATTGGCAACTAGGGCAGCAAGCTTGGCTGGACTGGTTCCAATACCAGCAGCCCCTAGAGCAGAACCCCCCTCGTATTGAGTCTCCTCCACATCTTCGTCCTCTTCCGAGTCCGAGAACCAGTTGGTATCGGTGGCTGGTGTTGGCGGTGTTGGTATGACAGTCTTGCTTAATGTAGGTGTCTTGGCGGTGGCTGGTGGCAAACTATCAATAGAAAGCCGGGCTTCTAGGTCGCATAGAATATCGTCTGCCTCAATCATTTTACGCCCCATTTCAATTTCTTCACGGACTGCCTTGAGCTCGTTATTGAGTGTCTGTACTTCAAGGCCCTTTGTATGTACAGAGCTCTTTCTCTCCTCCAATGCTCTGCGAAAGCCCAGGAGCGACATTTGCACATCTGAAACCTTTTCATCACCGCCGTGCAGGTCGGACCCCAAGGACAGAAAAGCTGTGTAATTTGAATTGACCAGCTCCAGCAGCTCTGTGTTGATGGCCGTACTGCGTTCGCGCAAGTCGGCGCGGAGATCCTCTAGTGTTTGGTGGCGATCACGGAGAGCAGACAAGTACTCGGCAGGGTCAAAGTCAGCCGCGAGGAAATCCGACCGGGGGAGAACCTCAGGAAATGGAAGGGCAGTGCCGTCATCGTCGTCATTGGTGGCTTCTGAAGAGGATGAGGACACGATGGCAGCGCTGCCCTTGCGTGAGCTATAGTCGTATAGGGATGTAGATGGCGAAGCCGACCGGCCGTTCAATGAAAGCCCCAAGTCAGACATTACGTAAGAACGAAGTTTGTGTAGATACTAGTGGCTTTTATTGCAATTATGCCTCCTCCTGTGGTTGTTGAAGCTCAAGCTCTAGACGGCCATCATAATGACCAGAGAGCTGCAGTTGGGATTGGCCAATAACCCCGGTTAAACGCTTACCATAAGTGGATACTGTGGCTCATGGGGTCTAAAGCCTTATCGAATCCGTGTACCTGATAGATGCATAAAAGCTGTCAATGACCCCTCTAGATAGTCACCACCAAAAATGAGCACCCCGCTTAACTCGCTGGTGCCACAAAACTTGACATTTGAGTCAACGCCAGCGCCAGCCAGTCAAGATAAGATTGAGAGAAGGCGCCAACATCTATCGTGAGTCCCTATAATTAGCCTTCACTTCTCTGCATTGGCCGCATTTGTCGCTAAAACATAGTCCATCCATCGTAGCACCGCCAACTTCAACCAACACTTGCCCTTTTGCAAAATGACTCCCGATGAGCTCACCTCTGTCGCCCCCAAGCTGGCTGGCGACTTCAAGAGCATTGATGCCCATCTTCGCGATCTTGATAAGCATTTGACGGTGCGGTCTTACTTGTCTGGCTATGCTCTGAGTCCCATCGATACCCAGATTTGGACAACTCTCCGGTCTAACCGTGCCGCCATTGCCTTTATCCGTAAGGGCCCCCTCGCCAATCTGGCGCGTTGGTTCAACTTTGTCGAAGCCACCCATCCCGAGCTGCAGGATGCTATCAAGGCCTCGGAAAATGCTGCTCGCGAGAAGAAGCTGGCCCAGAGCAAGGCCGGTGGCAACTCCAAACTCCCCCTTCAGGGGACCGGGAAGGGCGTTTTCACCCCTTTCCCCCCCGGGCCCTCGTACCCTTTCTTGGCCCCCCCCCCCCCCCACCCTGGCCATATATTTGCATGGTGCACTTACTGATTGATTCTTCTTTACTCTTACTTCTAGTGGATACCTACACATTGGTCACGCCAAGGCAGCCCTTCTCTGCGATTACTTCGCCCACCAGCAGTACGATGGCAAGCTGAAGTTGCGTCTTGACGATACCAACCCCTCCAAGGAGAAACAAGAGTTCCAGGACGCCATCGTCGAGGACCTGGCCCTGATGGGCATCAAGGCCGATAGCCTTTCTTACACCTCAGACTACTTTGACTACCTGTACGACATGTGCAAGCGTATGATCACTGAAGGCTTTGCTTACGCTGATGACACCGACGGAAAGACCATGCAGGACGAGCGTTTCAACGGCATTGCGTCCAAGCGCCGTGACCGCCCGGTTGAAGAGTCCCTGCGGATTTTTGAAGAGGAGATGAAAAACGGTACCGAGGAGGGCATCAACAACTGCATCCGTGCCAAGCTGTCATTTGACAATCCCAACAAAGCGCTGCGTGACCCCGTCATTTACCGCTGCAATATTAGTGATCCCCATCATCGCACTGGCACCAAGTGGAAAATGTACCCCATGTACGACTTCGCCTGCCCCGTGGTCGACTCCTACGAGGGCATCACTCACGCTCTGCGCTCAACTGAATACACAGACCGCAACCCCCAGTACCAGTGGTTCCAGAAGACCCTTGGGCTGCGCAAAGTCTACATGTGGGACTTTTCACGTCTCAACTTCACTCGCACTTTCCTGTCTAAGCGCAAGTTGGCTAAGCTGGTTGATGCTGGCAAGGTCTGGGGCTGGGATGATCCTCGCATGCCGACTGTCCGCGGTATCCGTCGCCGCGGTATGACTATTGAGGCCCTGCGGGACTTTATCCTCAAGCAAGGCCCCTCGCGCAACATCTCATTGATGGACTGGACCACTATTTGGGCCGGCAACAAAAAGGTCATTGACCCAATTGTTGCCCGCCACACTGCCATTTCCGTGAAAGACATGGTCAAGGTCAAGCTAAGTGGCGCTGAGGCTCCTGCTGAGGCCTTTGTTGAGGACAAGCCCAAGCACGCCAAGAATCCCGCCGTGGGCACGAAGAAGATGGCCTTCTCGTCGCAGCTGGTGATCGACCAGACGGATGCTGTTTCTTTCAAGGACAACGAAGAGATAACACTGATGGCGTGGGGTAATGCTATTGTGCGCAAGGCCGAGAAGACTGCCGACACCATTGGATCCATGGAATTTGAGCTCAACCTCAAGGGCGACTTCAAGGCCACTGAAAAGAAGATCACGTGGCTATCTACTGCTGGTACCACGCTAGTGCCTGCTGAGCTGTGGGAGTTTGACTACCTCATTACCAAGGACAAGCTTGAGGAGGACGATGTGCTTGAAGACTGCCTTAACCCTAAAACAGCGTGGTCGGAGGATGTGCTGTGCGATGAGGGCGTGGGCCTGCTCAAGGCTGATGACATCATCCAGCTAGAACGCCGTGGCTACTTCCGCGTTGACAAGGGCCTGGGCGACTGGAAGAATGGCGAGGAAGGCGAAAAGGGCAAGCGTGTCGTCATGTTTTCAATTCCCACGGGCAAGGCGACGAAATAAAGACGGAAGGGGTTGGTTAGAGTCAGGGCTTTAAAAAGAGACAGTGATGCTGTTATATTGATTGCATCCTCAGTCATCGGGTAATGGATAGGGACTGGAACAAAACAAAAATCAACATATATCAAAATTTACAAATGACCAGCGAGGGTGAAGGTAATAAACAAAAGGAAAGTGGTGATTCAACGCAAGTGTGAATGAGTAGCAACGCGTTTCACGGATGCTCATTCTCTCAGTCTATTATTACATGTATATTATATCGCCTTGCAGTGTCTGGTATTTGTCAAAAGAAAAAAAGAGTATGCCACCCCCCACCCCTATATTACATCCTTTCATGCTAGTTGGAATGATCGTCGGCCGCCTTGTCCTTATCCTCCTCGCGGACAACAACCTGCATAGGCTTCTGGGCCTGCGTTTGCACTCCTGACATACCATAGATGACCAGACTGGCCATTCCCAGGAAGGCGGAGACACACGAGAATACTAGGGCAATAATACCACGAGTTGTAAAGCCAGCAGGAAGCCAGCCGGGCTGCAAGTTCTCGCCAGCCAGATCTAGGTAATCCTCGGTGTTGGCGGCTGCATTGCCAGTGAACGGCACATTGCCAGCCTTGCAAACCTCAATGTGATCCTCGGGAATGACCAGGTCACGCTGTAGGTCTTCAGGGGCCTCAATAAAAATCATGGCCAGACCAGAGCTCAGATGCCAGTCAATGTGGCAATGGAAGATCCAGACACCCGGGTTGTCAGCAATGAAACGCAGTACAACGTAACCCTGAGGTGGCACAGTAACGACGTCGCGACGAGCGGGGTATTTGGGGAACTCGGTGTGGTTGGAGGGATCAAAGGGCACGGGGTCGCCGTCCTTGAATGAGTTGTACTCAGGGCCGTAGGGAGGGGCTCTGTCAACAACCTGAAAGTTATGACCGTGCAAATGGAAGGGATGCGAGCCGGGGTCAGCGTTGTTTAGGGTGATCTGTACCACTTCGTTGCGCTTGAGAACTACAGGCTGGGTTGAGGAGCCGTAGATGGTAGGATTGGTGGACAGGTTCCCAGAGTTTAGCACTGTGTAGAGCGAGGGAACCTTGGGCATGGTGAAGGTGATGTTGTTGAAGAAGGCGTAGTTCTCGCCGGTAATCAGGTTGTTCATAGAGACGGTGAGCTCCACGTTGACATCAGGCTCGGGGAACAACTCAATCTTGTCGTAAGGCACCAGCTCAATGTCGTCAAAGGGAACAAGCTCATTGCTCTCCTCCACAGTCAGAGGGACTTGGTCGGTAGGGGCAGACTCATTGTACAACAGCCAGTTGGTCTGGTTGAGCTGCAGGTCAGAGGGGATAAGGTCAAGCAGGTCCGAGTCCGCAACGGTGACAATACCGTAGTTGGCATTGGTGGAGTTCTTGGTGCGCAGGAGCACCGAGTAACGCTGGGCGGCGCTGATAACCAGCATACTTGCAGTCTGGGGCTCAGTATAAACGCCATCGATCTCGACGATCTCAAAGTCATGATCCTCAATATAGAAATACTGGCTGACAAATGCGCCAATGTTGATGATGCGCAGCAGATAGGTCTTGTTGGGTAGCACGGGGATCTTGACGTTCTGCGTGTCATTGAAGAGGAACGAGTTTGGCACAGGCTCGGCACCAGTAGGGTTGTAGACGCTCATGAACTCTTCGCTCAGCTTGTCCTGCAGTTCATGGTACCAATCAGATAGCGTGATGGGGATCTCAGCCTCGATCTCATTGGTGTAGTAGAAAGCATCAGGATCGTGGACCAGAAGAGCCTGGCGGTAGCCATCTGGGTAGCAGAAGTCAGTGTGGCAGTGGTACCAGTAGGTGCCGGGCTGCTCAACAGTGAAGTTGTACGTCAAAGATGAGCCAGGAGGAACTGGGCACTGAGTGATCATGGAAGGGCCGTCCATGTGACTTGTGCCGTTCTGGAACATGCCGTGAAAATGGATAGACGAGCCGCGGTCCAGCTCATTTTTCATGTGCACAACTAGCTGATCGCCCATATCAACCTCAATGATAGGCAGCGGCCATTGGCCGTTGATGCCGACAACTTGGCGAGTGAACATGCCATCAGGGTTAGCATCAACCCAGCTGAGAGTGAAGTTGTACTCGACAGTCTTGGCTAGAACAGCATTGCAGCAGAACAGCAAAGGAAGCATAAGCGACCTGCTAAGGTACGAAAGAGCAACCATGGCTAGGGCTTCTCAAGAACCAAAGCAGGGTCGAACGCAAATTCCCAAGTCCTCCGGACAGAGAACCGAGACGGGAGTCAAGGAAAACGCCAATAAGCTTATTAGAAGAAGACGAAAAAGAAATAGTGGCAAAGGAAACGAGGAGAAAGTTGAGATGAGAAGAGACAAGGAGATGGCCAAAGGGAGAGCAGGAGGGGGGGGGGGGGTTTAGATATAAGAGAAAGGGTATGGGTATAGTCAAGGAGAGGAAGGAGGACTAAAACGAAGAGTGGAAGGTGCAAACAGAGCAGAGACAGAAGTAGACACAAGTAGAAGGAACCCAAGAAAAGAAAGAAGAGCTAGCATAAAGCTCCTGCCAACAAGAGAAAAAAAAAACTGCGAGCCTTCCTTATATGTCAATGCTTTTGCGACAAATTCTTGGCCCTATTTTTTTGCTAGGGGCAAGCACCTTTTTAGCGGTTTCATGCTATTTTACCCAAGGCAGGTGCTTGACTCGCAGCTGCCCTGCCTTGCGCTTGACTTGGCTGGTTGATCAGATCAGATTGGCTGATCTTGCTTTGATCGTACTCGCTATCAATCAGTTGGGAGGTCGTCAGATCTAGTCCGCTTGGCTTCCCGGCCACTTTTTTCTTGGCGCACTGTCTTCTCTCCTCTCTCTGCATATTGGCAACGCAAAAAAAACAGGGGAGGCTTCCTTTTTTGTCATGTTTCCCTTCCTACTGAGTAATTAATAAGACAAGCAAAAATGTGCACAGCCAAGCGCTGGCCTGAGGACTGCAGGCAGGCAATTGCCCTACGGCCCCTAGCATGTGAGATACTCTGCTTAGGTTCTTACTTGCTGTCAAAAGGGACGACGTGACACGACAGTTGCCAAAACCTGGTTGATGTCTCCTGCCGTTTAAGTCAGGCCAACGACGTCTGGCAAGGAAGGAACGATGGTACTTGTACTCCCATCTTGCCGCTCTCCTATTCTGTCCTTTGCTGGCCTCTGTCGACTGTCGACTAGCCGCCTTTTCGTAAAGAGGGGGGGGGAAGAAGGGAAGAGACAAAGACATAACGTAAGAGGAAAAAGGAAATAACCACGTAGTAGCAAACAATTTAGGGCAATTGGTCCTGTCGGCAGAGCCGTGCCAGGCGCAAGTGCCAAATTCAAGTCCGAGGGTGGTGATGACCTGTCCTTCGCGACAAAGCTGGGACTCGCTTTGGGCCCGCCATGGCAGCGAAGCTGGGCCTGCATCGGGTGGCTTTGTATTGTTAGCTGTTGGCGCTTCTTTGGGCTGTTGCTTTTTTTGCTTTCCTTCAAGTAAGCCGGTTCAATTCCGTGCTCTTTCCGGGCGCTTTTTTTCTTTCTTTTTTCTTTCGTTCTTCTATCATGTTTACTTCCGTCTTCTTGTTTTCGCCATCGATGCTTGTCTCGCTGTCTGATTTCGGGGATTGATAAGAGTTGTTATCCACCAGAAAATATCAAAGGCCCGTTTGCCAATTTCTCTTATCAGATCGCATCTCCCCCCGCTTCACTCTTTTACCATCTACTCTTTCCTTCGCCCTCCCCCCCATCATTCACTCCTTCCCTTCCCTTCCCTTCTGGTCTCTCCTTAGTCTTTGCCTTTGATCTGGCCCGATCTGCGCTTGCCCATCTCTTTCGCCCTTCCTTTCTCTACGTCAAAATCGCCGGCCATGATCTTCGCCGTGCAGATCTTCTTCATCGTATTCCGTGAAGCCCTTGAGGCTGCCATCGTGATGTCGGTTTTGCTTTCATTCCTCAAGCAATGCTTGGGTCGGCCTGGGCAGGACATGCTTCTCTACAAGCGCCTTGTTAGGCAGGTCTGGATGGGCGCTGCTATTGGCCTGGGTATTGCCTTGGCTATCGGCGCCGTCTTCATCGGCGTTTTCTACGGTGTGGGCAAGGACCTTTGGGCTAAGTCCGAGGATCTATGGGAGGGTGTATTCCTGCTCATTGCCTCTGTCATTGTCTCCATCATGGGTCTGGCTCTCCTGCGCATCAACAAGATGCAGGAGAAGTGGAAGCTCAAGATCGCAGAGAGCATGTCTCCTGCCACTGCCAGCCAGGGCGGGCTTAAGTGGCTTGGCGAATGGGGCCGCCGCAACTCTATGCTCCTGCTGCCTCTCATTACTGTGCTTCGCGAGGGTCTCGAGGGTGTAGTCTTCGTTGGTGGAGTGTCTCTCTCCTTACCCGCCAAGTCGTTCCCGCTGCCTGTCATCACTGGCTGTATATCCGGCATGCTGATTGGCTACTTCATGTACCGCGGAGGCAACGCCATGTCCATTCAGATCTTCCTCGTTGCCTCTACTTGCGTGCTGTACCTCATTGGCGCTGGCATGTTCTCCCGTGCTGTGTGGAGTTTTGAGATGTATGAATTCGCCCGCCGTGCTGGGGGCGATGTTGCTGAAACCGGCTCAGGTCCTGGCTCTTATAACATCAACACCTCGGTATGGCATGTCAACTGCTGCAGCCCCAACACTGACCACGGTTGGGACATCTTCAATGCTCTCCTGGGCTGGCAAAACAGTGCCACCTACGGCAGTGTTATTTCATACAATCTCTACTGGGCTGCTCTGATTGTTGCCATCGTTTTTCTAATGTACGAGGAGCGCACTGGCTCCATGCCTCTAGGCAAGCAGACCCTCGGCTGCCTTGGGAAGATTCCTGGCCTTCGAAAGTGGGCAGCTAAGAAAAAGGACCAGGGCCTACTCAGCGGTGATGCTGCGCTGTCTCAGGCCGCAAGGCAGCACGCCGGTATGATGCAGTCGACCGCATAAGAAGTGCGCGCAGCTGCAAGCCCTCCGTCTCTTGCTACATCTACTATTGCTCTCTTTCCCATATAATACCATATTGCACTACTACTACTCCTATTATTAGACCTTAAATTTTTATATACCATTTCTCTGCTGTTTTACATTTGCCGACGCTTTTCCAATCGCTGTTGATCTAACTCTATGCTGCTGCATGCACCTTGTTTTCTTCTTCTTCTTCTTCTTCTTCTTCTTCTTCTTCCTCCGTAGCCTTCCTTGGTCTTCTTAAAGCCGTATTTAGTAACAAAGTGAAAACTCTGCAGGCCCTTCAACTTTACGCCCGTGCAGCTCTCCTTAGCTTACTCGACTTATATCCTTCTCTTGTTTCCCTATTTAGGCATGAGTTATCAGATTGTTTCCAGTATGTTTTAGGACTAGTGAGTATTTAAATTCCAAAAGTGGATCTTCGATCCAAGATCAGCTAATAACAGCTGATTTTGATTATCAGGGCACTGATTGATAAGATATCAGAGTCACCCCTGCTCGCTCTTTCCCTTTCAACCCCCATCCAGCTGACGCTCAGGCTTTTCCTCAAGTCAAACTTTTCTTTTTCTCTCCTCTTCTTGGCTTCCCTTCCTCTTCCTTCTATCGCCGACCCACTAATGACCTGCCCGAGTCACGCCCATAGAAGCATAATGTGGGGTCGGAGAGACTCGAGTGTCAATGAATAAAAGACCAATGTAAAAATAAAAGAGGAAAGAACATCCCCAAATACACAAGTGCGTCTCAGCAACTGCCTTGGGCTTGATCAGATAAAACGGGACCCTGCTAAATCAGATCAGATAAGCGTGGGGGGGGGGGAAGGGGGGGGAGGGACGGACGCACGAGCATTACAAGAATCATAGGAGGCACTTCGTCGACGTATTGTCCTATGCTTTCACTGTGACCTTCAATTTGATGGCTCGAATTCTGCCTTGGGTTTTTGCCCTATTCCCTCATCATTGCCCCGTAGCTCGTTTAGAAAAGCTCGTATTTCTACTCAAACTAGGTGGCACATTGCAGCTTTCTACATTGTTGACAAGTCATTCCCTGCCGAACATTAACACCAGGCGTCTTTTCGCATGATCATGCTATATATCTATATATGTGTGCATTATTCTTGTCTGCCTCCCGTGTCATATGACATCGTCACTAGCATGTAGCAGGCAGCTATGGTAGCCGAGCGGCTTTGAGCCAAGTCCAGATAGCTAGCTACTTCAATAGCGGCCGTAGCCAGTGGTTATTATGTCCGCGGCTCGCTTCGGGAAAGGAAGGCGGGGTGGGATGGCTGGTTTGCATTTACCAAGATCCAAATTGAGACAATAAAATCAAGGGAACATTTGGGCAAAACGGTTCACTCTCGGGATGTCCGACTTCTCCGAGCTCCACTTTAACCCTACCATATTACCCAACACCTATTTGCATACTCGACCCGTTGTACTCAGCCCGCATTCCAAGCTACGCTTGGCTCTAGTTCTTCTGCTTCTTCCGCACTAACTCTGCACTTAGCACATTGGCTACTTGCGGAGTCGTTTCACACCCCGAGACTTGTCTCTTGCGCTTGACCAAACCCGAAAGATTATTGACTACCATCTTATTAACCACCAGCCCGTCCGAGTCAGCAGCCTGGGCCATGGCGACTGGTGTTTCAGCTGTGCCCTCTACCAAAGCACCCCAGGTCTTCCCTCCTCCGACTTCGCGAATCCATCGATGCGAGCTACTCACCGCTATGTCGATCTTGGCAAAGTCTAGGCGTAGGAGGAGCTCGTAGATTTGCTTGTAATCAGCATCATCGACAATAACATCGCCGCGGCTAGTTAGGGGCCACGTGTAGTATGCCGTCAAAGCGTGTTTCTTGAGGAGATTACCCTTACGGTGAGTTTTGATGTGTGGCTCGCGCAGTGGAATAATCCCCGTGAGCTTTTTCTTTGTCTTGACCTTCTGTTTCTGCGTCTTTGCCTTGCGACTCAACGCTGACTGCGGCGGCGGCACCTTCTCTGAGTCAGCCTCATCTGTGCGGGTCTCCGGGGTGTCGAAAACAACCCATAGAAATCCTGTCATGCGCCCGCTAGAACACTCTTGTCTGAAGGCCATCATCTCCCAGAACTGATCGATAGTGTGGACACTTTTCCAGAGCCCCTTTTTTTTGTATTGGGCGCCCTTTGCAGCTTCTTCATCAAGCTCGGCGCGAAAGCGCGACTTTGGGTCATCGGGATACATGGGAATGAGACAGCGTGGTGGCAGCTCTGTGCCGGGCTTTGTTCTCATCTGGCTTAATATGCCTAGCGGATGGGTGAAAGACCAATTCTGTGCAGCAGCAGCCGTACGTGGCACCAGAGCGCGAGTTTCGTAGGCGTCAAGGCCCGGAACTACCAAGTATGCCTTGATGCTTTTCCAGGCTTCCCCCTTGGCGGCAAGCGGCGGCGCTTCGATAATGGGATTGATTACTCGACACCACCACTTCACCAATCCCTTGTCGTCGAGGACATGCTTCTTTTTGTTTTCGACGCTTCCAGGAAACAAGTATTGGTCCTGAGCGCGTGCAAATAAACTAACAACAAACTGGACATTTTTGCGCCGCCTCTCTTCGATCAAATACTCGATGAATGCTGTACTGATACTGCGGATTGGTGAAGTCGATCCTGCTGGGAGCCCAAGCAAATGCAAATAGCCCGTGGAGTCGGCTTTGGAAACGAAGAGCGTAGTTGTGTATTTGGTTGTATAGAGAAAAGCCTCTAACGCCAGAACTAGAACTGGCTTCACTGAGCCGTCACCGCTTGTGACGTCGATAGATATTGCAAGAAAGTGTGACTCGCAGTATGTCCTATCCGGTTTCTGGTTCGGCGGGGGGGAGTATAGAGGATCTCTTGGTGTGGGAGGTGTCGAGACGTGATACACGCCGAATTTAAAGCCTTTCGGTAACACAGATGCAAGCTTGTCGACGAGCAGAGATGCAACTTTGCGCTCAGCAGTTTTTGGTGTCGCATCCATCGTAACGGTCATGAGACTGGGAGTTAGTAATAAAAGATATTCCTAAAAGCTCGCGGGAATTATGGTTCTTAATAGGGCAATTGAAATTATAACCTGATGGCTAGTAGTTCGATGATGGCGTGGTCGGTAAGCAAACAGACGATGTGTAGCTTGAAGCTCAGCTCTGTTCAGCAATATCTAAACAACAGCTTAAAGGTGGGTACTAAGCTAGCCTTAACCCTAGCACCATGGGCCATGCGTAACCCTACATGGTCAAAGACTCCACTGTCAATCGCTAGCCTCACGTGACTAGCGTGGATGGTCGAAAAGTTGTTTCGTGATCTTTTGCTTCAGTCATAGGACGCGGGTTCGATGCAAAGTGTGAAAGCTCTTGTCCTCAGGCCGCCGACTGACCCCGACACTGAATTCCACTCGCTTTCTGCAAGGTTGCAATACGCTGCGTTATCTCTATAAGCACCCCTTTTCGCTACTCAACCGCTAGTGCCGTATCAATCCGTCTCTTGCTCACGGCGACACCCCACCTTCAATCGTCCTCGTCTTTCTCGCTGATACAATACCGATTTGCAGCTGAACGACATGGCCTCGCAAACAGTTGTCGGACTATTTGCCCGACGCACAGCCTGTGCTGCACTACAGCGCACTGCAATTGGCGCTTCGGCTTACCGTTCACTCTCGACTACTACTGCCTGCCATGACGAGGCTAGCAGCGATAGTCTGAACCCCCGGCCGCGCTGGTCGTACACCCCAGAAGGAATGAAGGCCCCATTTTCACCGCATATTACAAAAGTGCCTAGCCGCTCGCAATGGGTGGTCAACGACAACCCCGAGGTCCTGGATATGATGTACAACCGGCTACTGGGTCGTGACGGTTCGCAGTTACTCCCAGATGAAATCAAGTGGTTAGCAGTGACGCACAAGAGTTTTGACCAGGGCAGACGAGGCATGAACGACCGGTTAGCATATGTTGGTATGTGCAGCTTACGCAAAACGAGAAAGAAGGAGATAAACAGGCAGTGGTCAAGAACCACGTGAAAGCATCATTATTAACGATTGTGTACTGGCAGGACGCATGGCCATCATTCATGAGTGCGCCAAGACAATTGCTACCTCATCACCGAAGGTTCCTGAGACTGGGCCTGACGAGTACGGTCGCGAGCCGTTTAACAACACTCTAGTAGCCAGTCTGGACAATCTTACTTTTGAGCACCCAAAGGACATTGCATCCATAGAAAATATGGAACGCGCTGGTCTGGAGGTTGGCCTGCTCAAGGTCCTGCGGTGGAAGCCGCGTATGGTGCGTTTTCCTATACACAACTTCCTAGTGCACAGCCATTGCATCTGTAGAGATTCTGCTTCGCTAACCTGTTCTACTTGCGCTTAGCCCGAGAACCTTGTTGCTTCTGGTCAGCACATAGTGCTAAACAGTGCTCTTCAGGCCATTTTCGGTGCTTTGCTACTGCAGCATGGCTCGGAAGTGGCTGGCACACTAATTCGTGAACGTCTAATTGCGCGTTTAAAGGCCACTTCGTCATCATAAGAAAGCAACTGATGGCCTATTTACGGAGAGGCCCATTTCACAAAAGTGATGCCCGTCCTAGCACGCGTACTCTGCGCCTGAGTCGTCTTGTATTTTCGCTATCCCGCTTCATATTCCCCTTACCTCTCTTGTACCAACATCAGCTTCCCCCTCCTTGCATTGGGGGTGACTGTCTAGGTCTCCCCTGGTCAAGCCCTACAGTCACTTTTCTTTTTTGTTACTCCTTATTGTCCTGTATCCTACCTCGATAGACTATTTTGCATTAAGGGCAGCAGCACTTGTACTACCATTTATATGACAATCGTTGTGTTAGCAAAATAAACCCATCCCACATCCATTTTCTTCATGAATATTTCACATGTAGTAATCAGATCTTGGCAAATGAAGTATCCTAGGGTTAGCTGGGCAGACCTATCCTTCCGGAGCTTAATTAGCCATAGTTACTCCGCCCCACGATCAAAAGCCTAGGCAAAGCTGCAGCCCCTCTAGTACCAGGTAGCCAAGCATTTTACCTTCAAAAACCTACGAGAGATACTGTCACTGATCACGAAACCTCGCCTTGAACTCCCTTTCAGCCTTTCAGCTTTGCTCTCTTTCCCAGCACAAAGAAAGTCCCTTTTTTTTAAAAAAAAAAAAGAGCTACAGTACGCTCCCCGCACCAGCTATGAGTGGCCGCATCGACAAGATCATCACCCGCCTCGAAGCGCGCATCGCCGAAGGTCAATACTATGAAGCTCAGCAACAAGCCCGTGTCGTTGCTGCGCGCCACATCAAAGCTCAGAACTGGGAGGCCGCGATAGACCTGCTATTCCGTGTGTCACAAGCGCTGCTCAAAGCCGGCCAGGGCGGCAGTGGTGGCGATTTGTGCCTGATGATGGTAGATGTGTTTGTGCAGGCGAAGCTGAAGCCCGACCCCAACTCCAGAACCAAGGTCCTGGGGTGTCTGCGTCTGTTTGATAGCGAGGAGCCAACAAGAAAGAAGTATATTGGCGAAATACTAGCGTAAGTTGGATTTTCTTTGTTTCTTTCGAAGCTTCCCTCTTTAACCAAAACGGGTCAAATGGCTGTCTATCGTGTGTCCTTGCTGCACAAGTCGTACCATTTTGATATTTTTAGGTAAAGTACTAACATCTGGCTGTTTTTCTATAGATGGTCCGCAAAATTTGGCGAATTTCCTGCTGGTGACCCCGAGCTCCACCACGTTGTTGGTTCTCTCTATGCCGATGAACACGTTGCCTACGAAGCCGAGCGCCACCTTGTGCTCGGCACTAAGGAATCGCCCGAAATTTTCGGCCGCTTAG
Organism: Ceratocystis variospora; assembly: GCA_038407165.1. NCBI lineage: Eukaryota > Fungi > Ascomycota > Sordariomycetes > Microascales > Ceratocystidaceae > Ceratocystis > Ceratocystis variospora. The sequence continues at coordinate 15,532 of JAXHKN010000200.1, forward strand.
AATACACCTGGTACAAGGAAAGCGGTAGTCCGCATGATGCCGCCATCTATGCTAGCCGTGCGGTTCTGCCATATCTGCTTGTAGCCAATTTGCGTGGCGCTCACACTGCTCTGCGTGTTTTCACCACAGCGCTGTCGGCAGATAACCCAGCGCTGGCTGTTGAGCATGCCGAGGCGAGAGGTAGCAATGGCGGGGGTTTCTCTGTTCCCATCTTCCCGTCATTGCCACTGTTGAATTTCCTGGGCTTGCTGCTGGCCGTGGTGCAGACTGGAAACGCGGAAATGTACAAGGGGCTCATGGCACAGTATAAGAACCTGGTTGCTGATGCCGCGGACATGTGGGATGAAGCATTGAATGGTATTGCTGAGATGTACTTTAAGATCCAGAGACCGAGGCAGCACAACCCGTTGATGGACATGATGGGTAGCCTCTTTGGCGGTGCACCGCCAACTGGGGGAGCCCAGAAGAATATGGGCATTCCATTGAAAGACAAGATCGAGGCTCCAGTGCCCGAAGGTTTGGATTGAGTCCCATACAAAAAGGTAGTTGAGCATGAGATAGGATACCATTATCAAGCGAATGAGTCAAATGCAGCGGTTGAATTAATCATGATTACAGGGGCGTGACATAGTATTTATCTCATCTGTGAATGTTCTTGGTGGAGACAAACATCCACTCGTCATCTTCTAATGCAGCAACTCGATTTCGCAGGCTGGCTTTGACCTCGGCCAGAAGATCATCTTGAGGTGGGGGGAGAGGGGGGGGGCATTAGCAGTAGTCAAGACGTACGGTAGTGTAGCGGAGAAAAGGCGCTTACCATCTGGCTGGGCAGTTCCTATTGACCTCGTCATCTGATGATGTTTGACAGCTTCCCGAAGCCTCTGTCTATCTTCTGAACAAAGGGGTAGTGTTTAATGGTTAGCTCAAAGTGTGATTTTATTCTTATCCTGACCAGTTTCACGTCCAATGTATAGCGTGCTACTTTATGCTCTATCCAACGGCCAATATGAGAATTTCGACTTACTCTCCTTATCAGCCCTTTCTTGAAGCGCCAAATCAGCTTCATCGTCCACAGATGTGTCTGGAATGTGTACCTCGCCGTTTTTATCACGAACAACCAGCTGTCCAGATTGCACTGGCTCAAGAACGTTCCCAAACTGGGGAATTCCGACAATGGCCGAACCTGGGGTGGGAGTAGAAGCAACGGCGTTTGAATAGCGCGTCATATTCACGCTATTTCCATTGCCATTGTTGGCACTGCCCAATGCTGGAGCGAGCCGCGCATTCTCGTCATTTGCCGAGGCGGCACTTGCGGATGATTCGTTTGATGAAGAGGTTGGACGTCGCGCCACAGAGCCCGTGAATAGATTTCTGCGGATTCCCGAGGTACCCACAGCTCGCGTGCGTGTTGTACCCGGTGGAAGCACTCGATCGGGGTGGTCAGCCATTACAAAAGAATGGAGGAGGACAGGTGCAATCGTTCTGAAAAGTGGCGTGGTTTCATATGCTAAATGATGGATTGACCTGAAGCCGCGAGTTTGAGTCTGTCACGAGATCCTGCTCCTGATAAAGTTTCTGTATTGACTTTTTTTTCTGGCACTTGAGCAGCGCTGGGCCTTTTCTTTGAGGAGCTTGCGACTGTCAGATATTGAGACTGATCAGTTTGGTGTCATTGTTTACTTTCCACTAAACCCAGTCCAAATTTAGCGGATGACTAATCAAGGGTATGCTATACTACAACCCATCAAAAGCTTCTCAAAACGTAAAAACAAGCCCAAGCAGAAGCTACCAACGTCTCTTTTGAGTGCTGAAGGAAGAACAGAGTGCACACAAGCGATATGGATATAGCTGGCAGTGGATACTTGAGGCTTTGCATCGTTCGTAGGTTTCGTCTTGCTTTGGCTTTGCACGGCTGGACTTGTACCTAGGACTTGTATGTGTCGAATATATTGCTTTATCTGTGGTGCGAGTGCCAGTGGCTGCTGCTTGTCCTGCGCCATTTCGTGCCACCCCCAGTAACACGGTTGGATGTTCCAGTTACAAAGTGTGTCTCAATGGGCATAGCAGTTCCAGCCACCTTGTCTTGCTTTCTCTGCTCAAACATCAACTGATTCCGCCCGGGTCCAGGTCACATTGAAGCCACCTGTCAACTTTCCGTCTACTACTATTTTGGAATGACCTTTCTGTTTCTGTAGATAAGAAAGTGGTTGAAAAGCCATTGTCTAGCGTTCAGCATCACAACTCTTTTGTTAGGCTTGGCTCGCCACCTTGTGTAACATAGCTGAGAGGTGAGCTGGCTCTAACCTCCACCTCTGGCCTAAGCCAGCATCAAGAACGCAAGCCTTTTCTCTCTACAAGCCGACAAGGCAGCGCAGGCTAGGTTTGGTTCATTCCTTTCTATTAGAGCTCGCAAGAGACTGATTTGATTTGATTTGAATATATTTTACGTCTACTGGAATCACTGAGATCAAACGACGCTGGATTGGTTACCGGACAGAATTAACCCTCCGCAAGGTTGACCACCGGTTTCAGATGCGAGAAGCACGTATGCTCCCAAGCAAGCTTGTTACCCGCCTTTCCTCCGGTGTACTCGCAAGAGACTGTATCAGGACAGCCCTCTAGCTATTCATATTTAAACCCTTTTTAACGGGTGTTCCGTTGTGAAAAGCGCGGATGGTGTAGCGGTAACATTAAAGCTTCCCACGGGAGTGGTCTGTGAGATTGACTCAAAGAAGAATGCTTTAGCTCCGGGTTCGACTCCCGGTTCGCGCAATTATTCTTTTTGCGGCCTGCAGATCCGGAGCTGCTTGGCTTTTTTCTCCAGCCCACTATCCCTTCTCCTCGCCCTTGAGCATAACCCAGCTTGGGTTGGGCACACGTCTGTGCAGTGATGTTTTCTCGAGCCTGTTGCCCGATTTGTATAATCTTTGGAACCGCACCGCAGTCAAAATCTGTCTCACACAGCTCCAAGCACTGCGGCCTCTTATCAAGGGGTCCGAATGAAACCCGGTCGTGTGATACGCATATACACCCGATAGCTACATCTAAACGCTTCTGCCTTTTTTCCATTTCTCCCCTTTTGCCTGAGCCCCTAAAAAGCCAATGGATGCCTCGGTATGTAAGTATGCATATAGAGAGAGATACAGCCCATGCGCACAAAGGCCTAACATGAGTTCGAAAGTGCTGCCAACACAGCAAGTCAAACTTCACCCCAGCGTTGTATGAAGCTGCATATAGACTGAAGAAGCTATGATCGGCCGTGGACATGGAATTCTAGGCCTAAGCTAAGCCGTACACGGAGCTATAGCTATGATGTATATGTGTATGTGGAGCACTTTTCTGACATTCTAGCTTGATATTTAGCTCCCAAGGATGTCTTTTGTTTGGCGACTGTAACGTTTATCTTTCTTTCGTGTCAACAGACGAGCAATTTTTAGATTCACCAGGGGCTCTTCGCCGGGGTGGATATCGTTTCAACTGTTGCACTCAAGAATAACTTTGCAGATGGCTAACCACGTCACTGAATATATGCATGCGCGTTCTGGAGCTTCAGGCGAAGTCGCCTACGAGAGCAAGCGACTGCCAACGGCAATTGGGTTGCGACTTTTGTTACGAGTCTTGTAGGAAGGGGGCTAACGTGTAGCATGCAGCTCGGAAAGGCAAAACTTGCATTTTGAGGCTCTGAGTTGGATCTATAAAAATGAAGAATTCATCGGTGGAGTTTAAGACATACCTACCATGTACAGAGTTGTGAAAGCCCCAATGGAGTATTCACGGGCATTTGGCCACAGCTTTATGCAACCCAGATGGGCGAGCTCCAAGCCATACGTACAAAGCATGGGATCTGCATACCATGATTCTTCGGTTTCTTTTTTTCCTTTTTTTTTTTAACTTTATTTCTTTTTTTTTGCATGGAATGAGCTGTGATTAAGATCCCAAGAGACAGAACATCTTGCAAGGTTACACCAGTAAACAAGGGCTTGCCTTGCCATGCCAGCAAAGGTGCCAAGATGAAGATAAGAGGATGGTTGAGTCAGCTTTGTATATTTATTCCAAAATAGACGCCTTTGTTCTATGCTCGTATTTTCAAAATGTCTCGAGTTCGTGTTGCGCCAAGCAGATAAAAGATTATACCGGGTACTCGCACAACACCTTACACCAAAGTAATACACCTTAAGTGAGGAGGGGGGCGCACCAAGAGCACATGTGCAGGCCAAGTTTTGAGCTGACAAAACCCAAAATATTAACTGGTCAAGTCTGGCGTTGTCGATGCTGGTTTTCACAGATTCAAAAACTGGCATCGGGGATAATGATGGAAAGCGTTGTCCGGGGGTGCCTCTCGGGTCGCAAAGCTGGCTTTGCTTTCGTTTTTATTTAACAGAGCTGTCGCCCTATACTTTCGAATAGCGCGATGGGCCAGGAGCGGTGCATCGACGCGAAAGCGATCTGGGGAAAAGCCGCACTGGCAAGACTTTTTCTTCTCTGCGAGTCTGAATTGTGCAGGTCTCCACACATTTGCTGCGGTGAGGGCAGCGAGAAGGTCCGTGGGCAGGTGGAAAGACCGGCAATATATTCGCAGGTCGAGTTAAGATGAGGGGACTGACAAGTCGGGAGGTATGGTACCTGGTTTATCAAAGCTCAGCACGGTGACGGCAGTATCATGGAAGGCGTAGAAGAATAGAAGAATTTTCATAGGCTGCAGAGTACGGATATCCATGTGAATGGCTATAGCAATACTAAATATTTAGAGGAGACAGCACGCATGATAGCCACGGCCCAATGAACTATCGTCTAGTCTCCTAGCCAAGTGAGTGACCAGCTTCAGTAAGCTATACGAACCATTGGTCCTCTTGCAATTAATAGCGGTTATCAATTTATGCATGTCCCGTTGGCTAGGTATAATGCCAGGCTATCTATCGCTTTACTCCTCAAAACTAGTTGAACTTGTTGACAAGCTTACGCAAAGCAAGCCAGTCCAACATAAGAACTTTGCTGTTCAAAGGGATACTAAAGCGATAAAAGAAAAGGAAAAGAAAAAAAAGAGCGGACATGTGATCTTGAGCGAGTGAGTGCTTTTCGTGGCAATGCAATTTAATTTTGCATACGAGTTCTTCTTCCTGGGGTTTAGCTGAGCCACATAGGAAACCTGAAGCGCTGTTGAGGTGACTAGACTTTTTTGAGCTACATGAAATCGCCGACGTCTACTTTTCTGTGCTGCAATACTATGACTGTACAGAAAATGCAAGCCCTGCTCATTCATGCCCAGACATATATTTGCTCTCTTAACTGTGACATTGGTCGTGGTTTGAAGGCAAGATTCTGCACATACACGCTGACTTTGATCGTAAGCTGGCAATTTGGGACGGAAAACTTACCGGTTGTGACCTCTAACCATCGGCCCTGCAAGCAAACACATATATACGATATATTTATATATTCAGGCCTGAAGCTGCCTGTCGGCCCTGGGACTCATACAAGGCCAATTACATGTAGGTGGCCTCAAATGCAACTCAGCTCAGCAACTAAAGCCACCACATGTTTCGATTATGGGCATTCGATGCACGCGTAGGCAGTCAAGGCCGTGTTGGTTTATGGAGGGCTGTTGGGGGCAGATATTCCAGCAACAGGACGGTAATATTTCAACTTGCTGCTTAGCATTTTCTTTTCGTTCTTATCCTCTGACTCTGATGTATCAGGAGTGTTTCCCCATTCACGTCACACGAGCCGGAAAGCTGACCTCCTAGGGCCGCTGCCAGGATGATGCTGTGAATGGGTATGGTATTGGTAGCATGCACGTGACCTGACGTACTAAGACAAGTCGTCGCGTGACCTTCTTAGCTTGCTCTGCGGGTTATGAGCCGTTCAGTCAGGGGCCCAGAAGCTGTTTACTGAGCGGGCCAATTGCCATTGGGGAGCAAGAGGAGCGATGTTCTGACAAGCTCCTTTCAAGCCAGAGGGAGGCAAAAGACACAAAGAGATGAAAGACAGAGGAGAGGGGATGCCGGGAATGCAGGAATGGGGAATGGGGAAATGAGAGATTTCTTGTGCTCTTCTCCGTGAAGCAGAGTTCGGATCCGACGAATATGAGGAAACGGAAGTGGAAGATGGAACAAGACAAGGAAAGCGAAAGAAACAAGTAAATTAGAAGAAAAAGAGAGGAAATGCTACAGGCTACAGGCTACAGGCTAAAAGGACGCCCAGGTAATGTGATGTGTTGCATTTTGACAAAAGAATATTGAGCAAAATGATTATGCAATGCTGTGTAGCAAGGCGGATTCATTGGATACCTGCTCCCAAGCTGGACATGGCCCAATGCAGTGTTCCGAGTGTGGAAAAGACATTGGACGGGCTCTTGTTGGTAGAAATTGAGGCTCCAATGCGCAAAGAGAAGAGAGGGGAGAGGGGAGAGGGAAGAGGAGAGAGGAGAGAGGAGAGAGGACAGAGGAGAGAGGACAGAGGAGAGAGGACAGAGGAGAGAGGAGAGAGGAGAGAAGAGCCGTATCGCCCAAGGAGAACGCAGATAGAGAGGTGGAAGCAAGCGCAGATCAGCACATACATGCTACCTGCATTTCCACGAAGATGATGACACAGTACGTCGTTTTGTCTCTGTAGCTGTAGATCCAGTAGTGTGTTGCCCTTTGATGGAGACGAGACAGCAGCCACGATAAAAAGAGCAGAAAAAAAAAAAAGCCACATACACCAGGCCAGGACGGGAAACGCCTACCTGAGCTGCGCATGTATAGATACATTCGGGCCTATGCCATGCGTGGTTACATCTTGTGTGCTATGTACTTGGTTGTAGCTTTTACATGCACGTTATGGGCACTGGCTAAGTTGAAGCTGTAGAAACTCAAAAAGGTGGCCCACTTTTGCGTCCTTACCCTGGTTAGGCCTGACTGCTACCTTTCCCCGCCCTTCCTCCTCCCCGCTCAAAAATCAAATCAATCGCCGGACAATGACACCGAAGCCTGGCACAGGTAGGTCCAAGTTCGGAGTTACATTTCCGAGCCCGCATTGCAGGCGAGAACAACGTGATATAGAGCGTGAGGAAGTCAGCTTTTAAGGCCTTATTTCTTGCCCATGTTCTTGCAGCCCACCCTAAGAGCAATGCCAGGGGAAGACAAGCACTCAACCACGCAATCTTTACTCAGACATGAATGCGAGACAACCCAAAGGATCCAGTCTAGGGAACGAGAGAAATAAAGCGAGAAGAAATCTAGAACGCTAGCAGGGAAAGACAAGCCAAAGAAAAAGCCGCGAACAAATGAGAGGGAAGGAAAAAGAAAAAAAAGAAAGAAAAAAGAATGGCGGGCCAGCCTGAGCCTGACCCACCCGTCGTCATTATCCATCCATGTTCATGTGAGCCTGTGGTCACCTTGGGCTGGAAGCTGTGCCGCTTGGCACCTGTTGATGCTAGCAAGGACGGCATCTGTACTTACATAACACGTCAGTCATCGTCCTTGTCCCCATCCTCGTCCTCCCCCGTGCTTCCTTATGCCTGTCAGAATTCTGCGGTAATGCAGGATATCAAAACGGAGGATAGACAACGAGCGATGGCATAGGACTACCGCCCCAACTCACACTTGCGCCGCCTGATCTCGCGTATCCAGGCCTGATCTTGCTGGGCTATGGCCAAGCAAAAAGCGCAGAAAGCGGGGAAACGCCGCATCGTGGACACGGACATTTTCGTCTTTGCGGCCGAAGATGATCATTGCTTTTTTTTCCCTTGTCTACACGAGACTAAAGAAATAAGGCAAGAAACAGACAAGAAAGAAGAATGGAAAATGGAAAATGGAGGAGGAAGGAGAAAGGAGAAAGAAGCAAAAATTAGAAGAATAAAAAAGAAAAGAAAAAAACCCTCGTAGGAGGAAGCAGAGAGAAATGGGGAGAGAAACAAACAATAATCATCACGTTGGACCAAAGCTATGGTGTGTCCCCCCCCCCCCCAAGCAGACTTGGGCCTTCCTCCAGCCAACCGCGTAGGCTGCTATCTCACCACGCCAGACAGCATTTGTACTACCAGCAAGCAATGCAGAGCGCACGATGCTCGACTTTCAGCTTGACGTCGTTTTCTCTGCCCTATCGCCGCTGCACCCAGGAAAAACACCTACCTACCTCTCCACCTTGGGGAAAGCGGCAGCACGAAAGGACAAGAGCAGAGGACCACCGGACGCTGACCTGACCTGATGCAAAGCCTCAATACAAAATTGACCGGCTGGGTGGATATGCCCACATCATATACACATACATTGTTTACACAAAAACCTCACAAAGCTGGCTGGAAGGAAGGAAGGCTGGCTCGCTCCCCCTGCAAGCCAAATGCCTACGCAACAATGCTCATAGCCAGATGCATTCTGTGGACACATTATTAGGTGCTAAATAGACACCTACCTAGGAGCCTGTAGGAGATGGGATTGCATAGTGCTAGCAGCGAGATGCTAGTCAACTGCTTGTAATCCCCTTGTCTTGGATGGTCACGAGATCGCTTGTATGTCTAGGAACCTTGTAATTTCCTGTACAGGAAGTCATGGGAGCAGAAGAAGCCTGGCAAGGGCTTACGAGAGCTTACGGGGGGCTTACGAGACGAGGGGCGTAGTAGGGGCTAGCTTTCTGGATATGTATGACGATGGAGGGAGGAAGCAAAAGTGGCAACGTAGGGCGCCGTACTGCGTCTGTGCAAGGCTGTGATGGAAGAAGCACGAGGCTATGGCCATCAAATACTGAGCATACGCAGAGCCGTAGCGATGATTGCGTGGCTTGATACGATATGTGGCTTTTGCAAGACCGCTTGCTGGCATAGCACAACACAGCAGCAGCGCTCGTCAGTGCATCCCTGATCAACAGTGTCTTCTTCACCCTCCCCATTCATGCTGATTTGCCCTGGCTTGTTTCATGATCCCTTAGGCCTTTGAAACCTAGATTGGCTTGGATCTTGGCCAACTTGTAGAATCCTTACTCACAAATCAGCGACTCACAATTGCTGTCGTTCGAGTTTTTTTCTGGCCTGGATCAACCACAGACACCACACACACACACACACACACACACACCACTTGTTACAAGGGCATGCAGTGCTGGCCTGTTCATTACGGCGGTCGTCTGTCTAGCCCTGGATCAGGCCATTTCCGGCCACAGCAGTTGACAAGACGTTATAGCATGTGGCACCGCGTTTTAAAAGGGTTTCCTCCAAGGGCTCCGCCAACTCAGAGTCAGAGGGAAGGAAGGGGCTAGGCCAAGCCCACTTTGCACTTGGGCATTGGCTTTGTCTGTACCACTTGCAAGCCAAGCAGCGAGTCGTAGGTTTGCTTGTGCAAGCTGTGCGACTCAACGGAGGCTTAATATCTGTATATGCGCATATACATAGGTCTCTAGTGCGTTCGTTGCGTGCTTCCACATGGAGATGCACATACTATAGACGCACTATCCTTGGGCGGGACACAAAGCCTGTATGTCTATACCATTAACTCACGGCGTGTCTTGAGGTTACCGTTACTCTGACGGCTGTGCGAGTCTAAAGGTCTTTCGTTGTCTGGAGAATGTGCCGTCGAAGGTGAGGTGAGGCAATTGATCAGGCTAGCAAAGCAGAGTTGAGAGCGCACGGCGAGATGGGACCAGAATAACAGGATGGATACCCATGCTGAAATTGTTATTTGTCGAGCTAAATTCAACGTCCAATTACAAGCTTCCAATAGCTCTTTCCTCGATCCGACCGACACCTGCTGACCAGAAAAAAAAAACAACGCCAATGCCAGCGGCCAATGCCCCGCTCCACAGCTAAACCCTGAGCTTAATTTCTCAGCCTGGCGGTTTGCCCTCTTGCATAGTGCGCGCCTGTGTCTTTCTTTTTTGGTTGGTCCTGTCTAACATGCCTGAAGAGGACTTTTTTATTATTTTATTCTTATTTTTTTTTCCCCTTTCCTTCTTCCCCTTTCATTGATACGAAGCCCACGCTCGCAGGAACCTCGCTTTTGCTGTCCGTCCCAAGCTCATTCCAAGTGTCGAGGTAAGTCGTTGTGTCGTCGTTGCACATCCCCGCCCTAGCACATCATATCGTCCTCCTCCTTGTCTCTCTCTGTCTTGTCCAAGGATAGCTAGCTGGCACTGGCACTTGGCATTGGATCTAGATCTGGATCTGGCTCTGGCAACGCCCTGGCCTTGGTATGCTTGCTATGCTATGCTTGCTGTGCTATGCTTGCTGTGCTATGCTTGCTGTGCTATGCTTGCTGTGCTTGGCTGTCTGTGGATATGTTTATCAAATCTTGATAGAGGGTCAGCTGCCCCAAGCCCGCCTGGCACCCAGCCTCGTCGCTGCAAGGCAGGACAGAAGAGGAAGTAGAAGTGCAAGGGAAGGAGGCCTTTGCTGGGACCTGCCAATTTTGGGAGTTGGCTTGGTGGTCCCGTTGCCAATTGCCCTCTGCCCTACCCAGCTTTGCCCTGTTGCTTATTGGCTATTGGCTATTGGCTATTGGCAAATTGGCAACACTGGCCTTAGTATCGTTTACTCTACTGTCCTTGCTTTTGCTGTTGCTCTTGCTATTTCTAGTTGTTTGGCGCTGCTACCAGCGTTTTAATTGGTTGTGGGATGCTTTCTGGCATTTTTTTAGTGGCCTGCTTGTACTCGGTACCTTCTCCTCTACTTCTTGTTTGTTCGTCTGGTCTAGCAGCCTCGCCATGTCTTTTACCCCCCCCCCCCCCTCCTAAATCTCTTCTCTTCTCTGTGCCTTTTGTCTTTGCTTTTTTTTCTTTTTTGTTACTTGTGCTCTCACGTCGACGTTGTTTGCTCGCCGGCTAGCTAACAAGCTCGATAGACAAAAATATCCCTGAACTTAACCTGATCTTGGCTCCTTAGCTCCTAGTAGCTCCTAGCTTCCCTCCTAGCCCTTTCAGCCAAACGCCGCCAGCATCAAATCCGATAAAACTTCAGTGCCCCCCCCCCCCCCGCCTTTTTGTCACAAGGCCACCCACCTTCTCCGTCTTTCTTCTTGTATTACCGCACTGCATCATTGAACCTCTTCTTCCTTCAGGTACTTTGTCACCTTAGCAGCCACTTCAATTTTTCTTTTCCTTTTTTCCCTCCTTTTTTTTTTTTTTTTTTCTTTTCTTTTCTTTCTTCTCATACCCCCTCCCTTTCCACCATCACCATCACCATCACTAATTTCTTCATCTTTTATTCTTCTACTTTTCGCGTTGGCCTCACAATCCTCACTGCTACATTTTTTGTCGCTTGTCTAAACTCGTCGCCCACCTCACCCCCTCCAATTGCTCTGCTTGCCTTGCCCTGCCTTGCCCTGCCTTGCTTGTCCACCCTGCTAAACACCCTTTCACCCAATTCCTGGACTTGCGCTGCAGCAATTCACTTACCCGGTTACCCCGTTAATTTCATTAACTGGCTTGTCGTCCTTCTAACCCATTTCTCAACTCAACCACAAAAGTTACCCCTCCCGTACTAGACACTGCGCTACACCCAGTCCATCTTGTCCCATCCCATTCATTGTCCGCCACAAACTATCATCGCCATCATCCCCTTTATCGGCTTTCCATCGAAGGAGAAAAAAAATTACCAACATCTATCTACGAACCAAACGACACAACTACGGCTGTAATTTCTTTTCTCGTCCATTTTTTTTTCTTTGTTTTTCCTTTCCTTTTCTCCCCCTCCCCAATTCTGCCAACATGTCGTCTACTTCTCGGCCGACCCCTTTCAACAACCTGCGCATGGGTGGTAAGACGAACCCAATAACTAAAATACACACCTCCAAGGCTCAGCCAGAAAGTCGACTGCCTGACTTCTACAGACTTTTTGTAATCTGTTCGCCTCGCTGTTTTCTTAGCTGGCTGGATTGCCCCACGTCTTTCACTGCTCTTTGTCGTCAGACTAACTTGCAGCACTCTTTCCTTCTACTCGCTCCTGCACCAACCCTCTCACCCTATCGTTCAGCTCATGTCACTAACCTCCGTCTATCTCCTGCCTTACAGAAGTTGTCCGCGAAAAAGTCCAGGACGGAGTCACTGGCGAGACGCGCGAACTACAATACACCCAATGCAAAATCGTCGGCAATGGCTCTTTTGGTGTTGTATTCCAGACCAAGCTCACTCCTTCTGGAGAAGATGCCGCCATCAAGCGTGTCCTTCAAGACAAGCGATTCAAGGTATGTTTTTCTTGCTCTCGATCCCCGTCTAGATAAGGGCTGGCGCTGGCTAGCCATGGATCTACCACTGTCCGTCTGGCTACCTACACTCTTTTTCAGCTTCCTCGCATGTCCGTCTCCATACTAACCTATCCACTCCTGCTTAGAATCGTGAACTGCAAATTATGCGTATAGTCCGCCATCCCAACATCGTGCAGCTCAAAGCTTTCTTCTTCTCAAACGGCGAACGGGTATGAAACAACTGCCATATCCCTAATTCCATGTCATCTTGACTACAAGAGACCAAAGACTGTGCATGGCTTCAGTTGATATTTTACAGGAAACCTTGCTAACTCTGATATCTACTTGTGTCACTTCATAGAAGGATGAGGTTTTCCTGAATCTTGTACAGGAATTTGTTCCTGAAACTGTTTACCGTGCCTCTAGATTTTTCACCAAGATGAAGAGCACGATGCCCATCCTCGAAATCAAGCTTTACACCTACCAGCTCTTCCGTGCCCTTGCCTACATTCACTCTCAAGGCATCTGCCATCGTGATATTAAGCCTCAGAACCTACTGCTAGATCCTTCTACCGGCATCCTAAAGCTCTGCGACTTCGGCAGTGCCAAGATTCTGGTCGAGCATGAACCGAACGTGTCATACATTTGCTCTAGATACTACCGGGCACCCGAGTTGATCTTCGGTGCCACCAACTACACCACCAAAATTGGTATGGACACCACAATTACTGCCCGAGTCTCTTTTGTTTTTGTTTTCTCGAGCCTCCCACTAACTGCATCACTCTCTTTTGCTAGACGTCTGGTCAACGGGCTGTGTAATGGCAGAACTGATGCTTGGCCAACCTCTCTTCCCTGGCGAGTCAGGAATTGATCAGCTAGTGGAAATTATCAAGGTCCTCGGCACTCCTACTCGCGAGCAGATCCGGACTATGAACCCCAACTATATGGAGCACAAGTTCCCTCAAATCAAGTCTCACCCGTTCCACAAGGTCTTCCGCAAGGCTGATGCCAGTGCTATTGACCTGATTGAGAAACTCCTTGAATACACGCCCACCGAGCGCCACTCTGCCATAGACGCCATGATCCATCCCTTCTTCGATGAATTGCGGGACCCTGCTACTAAACTTCCTGATTCTCGCCACCAGTCTGGCCAACTTCGGGACCTGCCTGCTCTGTTCAACTTTACGCATCATGGTAAGCTCTAGCCCTTTTCCCGCTCCCCATCGTTGTTTCCCGATATCCTATTGAATTTGTTAAAACCGTACAAAAATTCCTGTGACTAATTTTCCGCAGAACTCTCGATTGCACCCAACCTAAACAACAAGCTAGTCCCCGCGCACATCCGGCCAGTTCTCCTCGCTCAGGGTCTTGACATTGACAACCTAACACCCCTGACGAAAGAGGAAATGGCAGCGCGTCTCGATTGAGAAAATGGCCATCTTTGATACCGGCTCCCAAACGCATCCCGCTCTCCCCAGTTCCAACTTGTAAAAAAAAAAACCCCCCCCCATGCCCAGGAGATATTTCTTTGAAAGGGTGTAATGACACTTGAGGGGCAAACTCAGAAGCCCTGAATCTGGATATGAATTTTAGCCGCTGTTCATCCGTATTAGTTTGGGCTCATACCTGATAGCCTACCTACCCCACCTAGCCTTGATTATTTCTCAACGGCCTCTTTGCCTATGTTAACTGCAGCAATGCAGTCTTGCAAGAGAGCGGGTCATTTATTCACAGGGTTATGCGTATCTTGGATACTCAAGGGCGCACGAGAGCTTCATTCATGACTGCCTTATTAAACGCTGGGAACCTGTAGCCTGGCCACATTACGGTATCATATTCCACAGTATCCGTCACTCTATTCAATGCATCTAGTGCGCTTGACAACATGAATATGGACAAAGGCAGAAGCAAAGACAGTGTGTAATGACCTCAATGTACCTTGCCCCTTGTACTTGAGCCCACTGCCTGCTTTACTGTTGATTTAGCCGTTTTAACGCCCGTCTTAATGTTTCCTACATTTCTTTTTTCGGTTCCCTATTGTTTTTTTTTTTTTTCCTTTTCTTACTTCACTTTTTTTAACGTCCTCACATCTATGTGCCTCTTTTGTTCTTTTTTCTTCGTTTCGTTCCACATATCCTGTTGCTTTTTTTCTTTACTCATCTCATTAGGCCAAGATTTGGTGGGCTATGATGTCTGAAAGGTACGCAATGTTGCGGTGATTGCCAACTAAACGATGAATCTTCCTTTGCTTAGTTTGCAGCACCGGATACAAGTACCCACACCTCTAAGTCTCCTATCGCATCTGCTCGAGAGGACGAATTCTTGTTGCGTAGGTATGCGGAGCGAGTAGATCCCACTTATACTTTGTTTGATGTGCTAGAAACTATCCAAGGACAGTGTCGATGACTTCCTAGAGTTAGATATGGAGCACCTGATACTTCCTTGCTTGTATTTCCCCCCATCTCTTTTTTCGCGCCCGCGTTTTTCGTTGTATTTTCCCCTTTGGTTCTCTGCTCTGCTCTGCTTGCTGTTTTCCTCTTCTATGCCCCTTGATTTTTCCTCTTTTTTTTTCTTTTCTTTTTCTTCCTTTGGTAGGGATTTGGGTATGACAATGATAAAAACAAAAAGACCGTTTGCTGGCATAGCTTTTACGAATGCATCTTCGTTAACCAGAACCTTTCTGCCACGTCTGAAGATGTTATTGATGAAATTTCACTCTTCAAAGCTCTGGTTATGGAGCGCCTATAGCGAGAGGAAAAAAGGTGGGGACTTCTGTTTGTTTGTTTGTTTACTTGTTCAGTAGTGCTAAAAATAGCAATTCTGCCAGTGTTGAAAATACACGAGGGAGGTCTTTGCAGCCCATATCCTGCCAAATATGTTATGTGCGTGTTTGACTGCACCCGGAGCAATTCAAAATTGCTAAAAACACTTGAAACGGCCTGCTACTTGCGATGGCGATAGTCTTGGTGTTTTGACTGCCTGTTATGTTCGTTTCTGGATTCTGTTAGACACCCTAGAAACGGACCCATATTATCTGATATTTTGTATTAGTCATCTATGCCACTAACCCGGATTTGGACAAGTGTAACGGACAGGCCCTTCCTTCCCTGTCCTTTTTTTTAAGGCGCGCCAGTGCAAGCCGCGTTCCTCGAAGGTTCCTTCTTGATTCTTGAATGGGGCAACTACTTCTTTCTTTTCAATGGTGTTCAGCCTTGCCTAGATTTTTTCTTCCCGTTGCCGTTCCTCGCGCCCGTTGCCGCTCCCGTTATCGTGTATTAATCCGACTCACCCACACCGCAGCTCTAGCCAGTAAACCTGGTCGCGCATCCTGAAAACCTTTGGCGCTTTTGTGATCATATTTATTGTTCTTCACTTTATTTCGCCCGTCAGCCATGTCCGATTACGAGCGTCGCCCGAACCAAGGCCCTTCTTACAACAACCGGAAGAGGCGCTTTAGAGGTATGTACAGCTTGATACCGCGCGGTTCCATGCCACACACCCATACTGGCTACCATACTGCTGCATCGCTTCTCTTGATTAGCGCCGTAGTGTATGGCTAACGAGGTAAATTTCTCGATTCTAGATGACGAAGATCAAGACCGTCGAGGTCCTCGTCGCCGTGTCGACAATGCTCCGCCACATATCAAACTGCGCCGTCAGATGCTAAGCATCGCTGATTCTACAAGCCACAGGTGGCAAGACGAGGCGCGCTCGATTGCTTACATCGTGTCCGACAACTATGAGGAAAGCACCGAAGTGCGCACTGTTTTCAACGAGCTACTGTTTGGCCTGGTAGTTGAACAGCCGCTGAAGATTCCATTCCTGTCCTACGCCCTCCTGGTCGTAAACACGACAAAGCCTAGTGTTTTGGAAAAGGTTATTCCCAGAATCACCGACACCATCCAGGACAAGATTAAGGCGGGTGACTGGCAGGGCGCAAAGCTCTTTCTGCGTTTATTAGCTTGCCTGCAGCCTGTGCTCGGCGCAAGTGGCGTGTTCCCCATCTTGGACGAGCTGTTCAACAGAGCCGGTGCCCTCCAGAGCGAAAGCTCCGATGATGTAAGTGTCCTGGTGTAAAGGCTCACAACCCCCAAGAGAAACGCTAATAAAATCATCTCATCCCACTTAGACAATTGGAACCGAGCTTGTCAAGATCATCCTCCTGACTCTCCCCTATATCATGTCCTTCTCACCCGAGACGTGGAAGGCCAACGCGGCCGAGCTAATGGAAAAGACGGATATTATCGCCAGCGAGCCCCATGCACTCCAGGCTATGATCGACCCCCTCCTCGGCGATAACGGCAAGGATAACGGAAAAGGTGCTAGTATCGTAAGCCTCCTACAAAAGCAACTCCAAAGCGAGGCCGACAATGGCTGGCCTCTGGCTATCATGCCCCGTCCCTGGGTTGCTTCATCCGGCGATTGCGAGATGCAGGACAAGATCGAAGCCTCTGATAAGCACGATCTGCCCGAGATCAGGATTCCCGAGCAACTTATTCAGGGACCCCGCGGCCTATTTCCCGAAATCTGGTTCTCTGTTTACAGTGGACAGGATATCGACACTGTGCCTCCCCCTACTGTCATCGCCTCAACCGTTTTCCGCGATGTGCTCGTTGACACCATCAACAACCTTGACTTCAACCGGTATTCCAGTGCACGGGCAATGATTGAGGTTGACAACTACTTTGCCCACCACACTTTCGCCAAGCGCAACACAACATTTGACCGGCTCCGTGAGCTGGATGAGGGCAAATCGACGTGGAAGCCTGAGGATGTGATTGTTGACACTGTCTTTTCTCAAATCTTCCAGCTGCCAGCCCCCAAGCACAAGATTGTTTACTACCACTCTGTTCTCACCGAGGCTTGCAAGGTCGCTCCAGCTGCCATTGCTCCTAGCTTAGGTCGTGCAATCCGCTACTTGTATCGCCACACTGCCAATATGGATCTGGAGCTTTCGCAATTCTTCATTGAGTGGTTCGCGCATCATCTGAGCAACTTTGGCTTCACATGGAAATGGCAGGAGTGGGTAGATGACGTGCAGTTTTCAGAGATGCACCCACGAAAGTCTTTCATTGTTGGCGCGATAGATCGCGAGATTCGTCTCAGCTTCTCCCAGCGCATCAAGGGCACTCTGCCTGACGTGTACAAGGACCTCATTTCGATTAAAACTGAGCTGGACGAACCGGACTTCAAGTTCAACGATCCTGAAACCCTTTTTTCCGCCGAGGGTATCGAGATGGCAGGCCTGCTACGCCGTAAGGCTGACGACGAAACCTTCCAGCCCCTCTTTGACAAAATCCAGACCGCAGCTTTGGACATGGGCACAGACCCGTTGGTGGCTAGCGTAGATGTTCTGATGACCTCGGTGTGCTGGGTTGGTTCTAAATCTCTTAGCCACGGCATCGCCTGTATCGAGCGCGTCAAAGCCAAGCTGACAGAGTTTGCGTCAGCCTCTGAGGCTGCACGCAGCCAACTCATCACGTCGATTGCTCAGTACTGGACATACCATCCTGGCACCGTTGTTGCTTTGATCGACAGGCTGCTCAACATTGCTGTCCTAACGCCTACAGCTGTCGTTGAGTGGGCCCTGGCGGGTGCCGGAAGCCTGGTCTGTGACGGCCCGAACTCAGCAGTGCTTTCGCGAGCTCTTGTATTTGAGATTGTGGTTAACACCGTCAACCGTGTTATCCTACGCCTGCACCAACCGCTCGAGGCGTCGGAGCTGAAGCCTACACCCGAGATGCTAGATAACCTGTTCAAGGCTATCTACGACAGCATGGACAAAATCCAGGCCGATCCCACGGCAGACGATGAGGGCGTTGCGGCGCCAGAAACGTGGAAGGCAAGATGGATGCGTGTGTTTAAGCGCAAGGAGATGGTACAGAAGGCCCTAGCGGCAGAGAAGAAGCTGGCCAAGGAGATCAAGGAAAAGGAGGAGGAGGAGCTGGCACGCGAGGCACAGGCGGACATTGAGGCGACTGCTGCCGCAGAGCAAGATTAAGTGCAGTTGTCAAGACTGCACAAGTTTGTCCCGCCGCGTTTTGAGGAACGTGTATAATGCAATTCCCGCGGGAATAGAAGAGATGAAAAAAGACATGTCGGCACTGCACCGCCTGCAATAACAGGAGGGCTGGCTTGAATATCCATAGGTTTGTTTGTACGTGATTCTTTCTGTTCAGTTAACACATGCCATTTTTGTTGTTTAATTTATCCTTGATAATACTTGTTCTAGTATGCTTTGGTTTCCTTGTCCACATACATATTATATTTCGTATTGACTTTTATTCACGTCAATTGAGGAGAGGCGTAGATGCAAAATAAAGATAGGGGAAAAGAAAGACTTCTAAATTGAAATATCACCACAATTGCCCATGACGCCCGTAACACCGATGCTCATGCCGACTTTTGGAACAAACATGCCGCAACGCAAAAGCAGAATTAAAAGAGCAAGTAACCCGGTATAAATCAGAAAAGAAAATAGCAATAAAACAAGCACAAGAGAGACAGACAGACAGACACCTCGTGCTGCCCTCTTCAACATCATCCTCAAATTCTACCGACGGCTAAACCCTGGGGGTGGGTGATGCGGAAAACTCTGGGCACCAGCGATTCCAGGAGGCGGCCCAAAGCCCGGCGGTGCAGGTATTACAGGCGGTGCGGTGACCGCCACGCCGGGAGGTGGTACTCCTACAGCGCCAGCAGCAGGCACAGGGCTCGCAGTGCCAGTCGGGGCACCGGCGGGCGCAGTGCCGGGAGGAGCGCCACGGTAACCAGGGTGGAAATCTGCAGGGTTCGTAAACGACGGTTGGCCGGCCGGTGGTCGCGCAGGCAAGCCTGTGGGCGCAGGCGGAAGGACAGGCATACCTAGACCCATGGGTTGGTGCACGTGGGCATGGGCAGCGTTCTGGTTGTGCGCGCCACGAGAGCCATAGCCACGCTGGTTTGCAGGTGGTGCGTACTGTGGCGACATTGTGCCGTGGGGGGGTATTCCCAAGCCCATAGCCACAGCAGGGGGCATCCCCGGGGCCACCATACCGGGAATGGCCTTAGGGTCGAAGCCCGGCGGCACGCCTCGTGGGATTGCAGCAGCAGGAGTGGCATTAGCGCCAGTACCAGGCCCGCGCTCGCGTAGCGCAGCAGGAAGTTGTGATTCAGGGACAATGTTGTGCTTCTTGGCCTGGGCGGCCAGCTGGCGTTCGGCTTCATCACCATGGCGTTCATTCTTACCATCCTTCTTGAACGCGTATTGGACAACGGCTTGCTTGCTCAGGATGTACTGGCTGTTCATCGTTTCGATGGCGGTATCAGACGAGTCGAAGTCGGAATAGGACACGAAGCCATAGCCCTTGGAGGTGCCACTCTCATCACGCGCAATCTTTGGCAGGTTGATGAGCGGGCCGAAGCGCGAGAAGGTGTCATACAAGAGCTTCTCGTCGACCATCATGTCCAGATTGCCAATGTACAGCTCGGCACCAACCTCGACAGCCCGCGACTTGTCCGCGCTGGCCTTGTTGACACGCACAGACTTTCCGTAGAGTTTGATGCCATTCATAACGTTGGCGGCGTAGTCGGCATCAGCCGGTGTACGGAATTCAACAAAGCCAAAGCCCTGGTGGTTCTGGGTCACGCGGTCGCGGGGCATGTGCAGGTTGTGAATGGGGCCCATTTGCAGCATGATCTCGTAGACCATTGCCGGCGTGGCACGCTCGTCGATGTTGCCGACATAGACAGTAGCGTCCTTGTCTTGTTCCCTACAAGAAAGCCGATTAGTTAGTATATGAGGACAAGGCTGAAGCCGTGAGTTGGTACCCACCAGTGTCTATTTTGCGCCATTGTATGTCCGTGGATATGCGGAGTAGGCTGTTGGTGGTGGAGGAAGTTGGGAATATCACAGAAGGGTCAACAGCAGGCGAATAGCTCGTAGGCAACTTTGGCGCAAAACTAGTAGAGACTTGGTGAATGGTAGTCGCGATGCTGGCGCACGCAGAGGAAAAAGACAGTCAGCCTTGTAAAAATAATGGATCACGTGTGTACTCCGAGCTGTATACCCTATATGAAACCCTAATGTCTCGCCTCGAGTCACAAAGGCAAGCAACGACGATTACCTCACGACGTGCTTCTACCTTGATTCTCTTCTTCCCTGTCACTCCACGGCATTTACTCTGGGTTCTTTTTTCCTCTCTTCGTCCTGTACCGCTTGCCACTGTCGAAATGTCGGCCATCTCGGAAACAACAGGGTCGAGAGCAGTGACTATCAAAGTCGAGCTAGCGTAAGTCACACCTGGCCAAGGGACCCTCGCAGTTGTGCGACTTGATACGCACTTGTACTGACGTCCTCTCCCCTTACCTACGAGCAAAGTGGTGGCTTAGATATACTGTTTGATGGGAAGCCACAGTTGAAAGTAGCCGTTGCCGCCTCGGGCATCAATGACGATGGCGCACCAAGTATACGTATGCACGAGCTTATCACTCACTTGAGCGAAGAGGTGATGACAGACTCGCGAAAGGACTTGTTTGTGTTGGACGGTAGCATGTGAGTGTCTTGGATTTTCTGCTTATTTTTTTTCGCTTAATGTTGGGCACATCTCGCTTTGGTGATTCGTTCTTGTTTTTTTTTCTTCTTTTCTTTTACTTTTTCATCATGGGATCTTCTGTCTTTCATCTCCCCTCCCCTCCCCTCCCCTCTCCTCCCTCCCCCCCTGCCCACTCCCAAAGCCCGCCCCAGTTGGCCCGTCTGTTGGCGGGCAGATTTACACGGCTAGATACGGAACGTAGCCTCTCCTCCCTAGTCGTCGTGTAGCAATGGCGCTTCCTTGGCTGCAGATTGCACACATACATATGCACGCACGCACGCAGGTCATTATAACTACATTTGATGGCTGCAGCGCCGTTACAGTGCAGCAGGACAATGTGACTTTGGGCGCAAAGAAAAGCAGCAAATCATGTAAAATGAGCAAGCAGAGCGAGGCTTTTTGTGGCATTCGTTTGCCTCTGCCTCCTGCTGTGCTGTAGTGTCCTGCTGACGGCGGGCCGGATATCCTCCCCGGTTGACTTTTGATTGCTGCCCTTTTATCTCCCGGAGTTACAAGCCACAAATTACTAACCCGAGTGCCCCGAAATAGCCGTCCAGGAATCATGGTGCTGATAAACGAGGTCGACTGGGAGCTGGAAGGCGAAGAAGAGAGCGTGCTGGTCAGCGGGGACGAGGTGCTGTTTGTGTCTACACTACATGGAGGCTAGACTAGGGGGGGTACAGGGAGATTAAACGGACAATGGTTGCGCAATGCCTCTTTATATTGCATATGCACAAAAAGTGGAATATACATGAACGTGGAGACGGACGCCCTGATATGGATGGGACCATGCATGACAGGGGGAGGAGGTGAGCGGCCGACCGGCCGGCCAGACAGACAGGGTGGTCATACCAGCACGTTCATGTGCATTACTTGGCCGGATTGGCAGTAAAATAGCTAAAAATGATTGAGGCGAGAGAGAAGGGGGGGGGGGGAGAGAGAGAGAGAGAGCAGAGTCACGATGAGCAGCGTATTGAGGTAGTAGATGACAAAAATAGATATAAAGATTCAAAAGCCACCAAAACGACAATGATATATAGAAAAAAGAAAGCAAACCAAGCCCGTCCCTCGCTTGAAATAACAATAATAAAAACTGAGCAATCAAACATAAGCAAGTCCTCCTCCTTGGTAGTAAACACAAACAAAGCATATAGCTGCCACCATCACAAAGTAATTTTGTTACGCTCAGATCACGAGCTGAAGAAACGAATTAGCGCATCCGGATACGCCCGCTCAGAAAAGAAATAAAGAAAAGGAGAAGAGACAGAAAACCAAAAGCATAATCAACAGGCATGACATATCGTAGCAGGCCACCACAAAGGCAACAAGGGACATGAGCTCAGCTCTATATCAGGCGAGCCCCCAAGGAAAAAGCCCCAGGTAAACTAAAAAGAAAAAAAGAGGCACGGGAGCAGAGCAACAAAGGGCTCTCTCAATGAGGCGCTGCATCTTGTCTGTCTACAGCAACAGCTGGGACAGATAGCGTGGCCTTTTCCTAGTAGTGCATCCGGCGCAGGCGCTCATCGTCGTACACCGACGGGTCAGGCATGGGCCGTGCCTCCTGGTCATCGTAGGGACTATGGCCAACGCCCGCATAACTATCCATTGGACGAGCGGTCGACATGCGAATCTGGGCATCATAGGACAGCATAGCTTGAGGCTGGCCAATCATGTGCTGCTGATGCTGGTGCTGGTGCTGGTGTTGGTGCTGCTGGTATGGGATTGCACCAGCTCCCATGTCTATGGTCATACCCATAGGCATTGGTGGCGAGGCTGGAGCCACAGCTGCTGGGGTATGAATAGAGCCAGGCGCAGCTGCGTTGGTCGTGCGGATAACGCTGACCTTGCGGCCCTTTCCGCGGCCCTTGATGCCCTTGTTGCTGTTCTTGTACAGAGTGGCAAAGTACTCCCAGACCTTGACATCCGGGTCGGCCAGGTTAGCGCGTTCTGCGGGCGACATCTTGCAGAACTTAGAGGTCAGCATCTTGATAGTAGCCTCGTGGAACTTGTTTTGGTGGGCCTTCAGGTTGCCCAGCTGCGTGAAGCCCTTGTTGCAGTTTTCGAGCTTGCACACGAAGCGCCGCTCTCCATTGTGTATCGTCTGGTGGCTCTTGAGTTTGCCACGGGCAGAGAAGGCCTTGTTGCACTGTTCGCAGATATAGGGGCGGTCGCCCGAGTGAAGACGCTCGTGAGTCTAGGGAGCATGAGAAGAAGGTTAGTACGGCGTCGGGGGGTGGTGGGCGCAGAAAGGGGACAGGCAGTTACATACACGGAGGTTTCCAAGCTGAGAGAAGCGGCGGTCGCAGTTGGGAGCAGAGCAGGTCTAGGCAGGTTAGCGGGCAAACATGACCACGTGAGATGCGGTAAGGAAGTAACCAAAACTTACATAAGGTTTCTCGCCTGTGTGGGCGCGGTGGTGAATGTCCAGGTGCGACTTCTGACCAAACGAGCGGTTGCAGCCCTCAACAGTGCAGTAATGGCGAGTGCGGGACTTGCCCTTCTTGCCCACGCGCCCCGAGCTCGACATGGGCGATGAGACAGCAGACATCGACATCGAGGCGATAGGGAAGCCCTGTGAAGCCACGGCGGGGTTGGCACTCATGGAAGACGGCGCGGCGGGTGAGTTGGCGGCTACAGGCAGCTGCCCAGGAGACCCGGTCATGTCGTGTGGTGCAGTGGCAAAGGGAGCCACTGATGCCTTATCCTCGGGCACTTGAATAGCCTTCATGAGGTCGTCCACGACAGTCTTGAACTCGACTGAGTGGTCAGGGTTGAGGCACACGTTGGGCAAGACAGTCTTAGAGTTGGCATTAGGAACCTCACGGAGCAGCGGGTTAGCAGCAGTAGACGGACGGCGGGAGGATGCGGCAGAGCTGGGTTGTTGGGCGTAGTGCTGCTGCTGTTGTTGTTGTTGTTGTTGCTGGCTCTGGTGACTCTGGCGCATCTCATGCGGCCTGTCGTGGTACTGCATGCTAGCGGGTAGTGACATGGCAGTAGCCATGTTCATAGACATGGGCAGGGGCATGGATATCGACATAGGCATCGACGCCGACTCGGGCGATTCCGGCAGCGAAACAGGGCTGCGAGCGTTAGACGGGCTACGCATAGACTTGGGCGAGAGCATGCGCATGGCCGACCGCTCATGCTTGACGGAGGACTGGGGCTGGTCATGCACGTAGGCCTGCTGGGGATTGGGATGGGGTAGCTGGATGTAATGCTGCTGGGGCTGCTGCTCACCCACATAGCTGCCTGGATAAGCGTAGCTCTGGGGGGGAGAGTACGCGGGCGGAGTCAGCCGGTTAATGGAGGCAGGCATGGAGGAGGGAGGCATGGAGATAGGAGTAGCAGTGGAGGCAACACCGGGGTAGGAAGTGTTCTGGTTGGGGACCATGTGATACATAGGAGGAGGAAGTAACTGCTGCTGCTGCTGCTGCTGTGGGTGAGGTAGAGTAGTGTGGTGTTGGGGCTGGCTAGGCTGGTGGTGGGAGATAGCATGAGCGTGGGAGTGCTGCTCTGACTGTTGGTGGTGGGCCGAGCTCTGTTGGGAGCCGTTAACAAGCATATACTCAGGGTGTTGGTGTTGGTGCTGCTGGTCTTCAGTCCAGCGTCTCCAGTTAGGAGCCGTGCTAGGGCCGGGGCCGGGTGCAGTAGACATGTTGGAGAGTTTGCTTTTTGCTTTGCTCGTGCCGCAAGGAAGAGCAGAAAAAGATAGACAAGAAAGTAGGAAAAGGCAGAGAGATAGAAAGGAGAGAGTGAGAGTGAGTGTGTCTGTCAAGGAAGACAGTGATGGATCAGAACTGTGAAATCAGTGGCAACGTAAGACACAATAACAGTACGAGAGGGTGGGAAGAAGGAGAAAAGGAAGACGAGTAGCGAACAGAGAGCACGCTGAGAATGTACGCGGGTGTGTGTGGTTATGTTATAAAAGATGGCAGAAGGGGGATAAGAAAAGGAAAGTGATAAAGCTCCAGATAAACTTTAATGGATGCTGGCTTGGAAGAAGGTTTACTTCATGACACACAAGAACAGATTGAAGATGTGGACCAACGAAAGGACGGGTAGAGGGGAGGGGGGGGGCACTATATATGTGCTAGTTGGTGTTGTGTGATCCAAGTTGCAAGATCGAAGTTTCCTCTCCCCCCCCCCCACCCCCCCCCCCCACCACCCCGAGCTCAGAGTTCGACAGCCAATCAGCCAAGAAAAAGCGTTTGAATAACTTGACAAACGGCTTGAGGAGTGAGGGTCTCTAGGACAAGCCTATAATGTTAATTTTCTTTTTTTTTTCTTGCTCTTTTTTCCTCTTCTGGATGTGCCGTGGAAGAGCAACTTGTCTGTTGTTCCTTTTCTAAGCACACACCCTATCCCCTGGAGCGTCTGCTCTTTTATTTCATTTTCCCACCCACTGTAGAATGTGTTTTGCTGATTCTACGCCTGTGGCTTGCTAGGGGAGGCGAGGGGAGGCAAGGGGGCGTGTCCAATATCAAGATCAAGGTCGATGGGTAGACGTGGATATATACACCTCTGTGCCTGTAAGCCTGTGTGGATTTTGGTCTATGGTTCCGTGCTGGCGCTGGCCATCTGTTGCAGCAGAGTGGTTCTACTATAAGTGAAGTGAAGGAAGGGGTGGCAATGGGGTGACTCGGATATGGCCTTTGCTTCCGTGAATAAGGAGAGCTCGAGCTTCACTTGGCTGCTGCATTGGTTGCCTGGATGTGCCTCGACCCGCCTGGGCCTGTGGACTCGCTGGACTTGCAGACTGGTTGGCGGTGGGGGTGCCTGAGGCTTAAGGGCTTGGGGACCTGCTGAGAGAGAAGAGAGCATGTTGGAGGTTGAGTGTTGTTATCAGTGTAGCTTTATAAGGATGTTACCACACTAACAGTCCCCTGTAAGCACTAAAGCTGGGGGGCTCTAACGCCCTGATAGCTGGGCGCTGCAGGCTCTTCTCAGGAGCTCTACAGACACTTCACGGCTAGGCCTTACAGGCGCTCTACAGGCCATCTCCCCCCATCTCCCGCTGCTTCTCATCTCAAATATCAAACAACTAACACTGCAAACCACCCACTCTCCCGCAATCCGCCTCCCAAACCGGTCTCTTACCACCACGCAAAGAAAAAAAGAAAACTGGAAATATCTGGTTTGGCTCTTCTTTCAGCTGCAGCTCTACTTTCTCGGATATGTATTGGAAGACCCTGCCCACCCAGAGATTTATGACCTCAAGAACTCCTTTGGATATACCAACCCCCCCCCCCCCCCCCCCCCACCCATTCCCTTACCCACAGCAGCCTCGTGTTTTTTTTCCTTCTTTTACTGCTTCTTCAGTAGCCTCTTTGGCCACTTCTTCTTTTACTGCTTTCTTTTTCCCTCTCCTGGCCCTGCTCCACCCAGGAATTGCTTCCCCGGGTGCTAGCTTCCTTGTTCCCGTTTGTCTTGGCTAGACTTGGGTTTCTTTTTACTAGGAACTTGGGACGGGGCGAGAAAGAAGAGGAGTGGGAGGAGGACGAGGAGGAGGACGAGGAGGAGGAAGGGGTGGACCAGCAGGGAAGAAGAAGCTCTTTCTTGCTCTAGGTTCTTTCTGTCCGTGCGGGATCTGGTGAACTGTTTTGTATTGGCTGTCTTCTCCTCGGCATGCCAAATGTGTTGAACTGGCTGAGAGGAACTTGGGCTGTCGAGGGAGATGGTCTCATGCATGATATGATAGGAACACGAGGCCGAGGAGCAAAAGAGGAAGCGCAGAAAAGGCCATTCTCGTGACTGGCCTCTGCCCTTGCTCTTTTTGCCGGTGCCAGGCCAGGCCAGCACAAACTTGATACGCATGCATGCGCTACCAACATGCTTGCGTTTTACTGACGCCCTTAGCTCTTCATCTTCACTTCTCATCCTCTGGCTTGTCTACTTGCCTCGCTTTTTCCGAGGGCCTGGCTGCCATGGGGCGGCAGCAAGGCTTTGCAGATCGTGACCTGGAAGGAATATCCCCCGAGACTTTGGCTTAGACTTGCTGTGGACTTGGACGTAGACCTGGGCTGGGCTTGCACCTACCTGCACCTACTTGCACTTGTTCTTGGCCTGGCTTTGCCTGGCTAAAACCGCGACCTTGTTTTTTTTTCCCTCTTTTTGGCTCCTCGCCCTGGTCCCTGCGTCTCTGTAGGCGGCAGACCGGTCCCCCGCCTGCTTTCTCTTCCTCTTCCTCCTTCTCTTTAGCGTCTGCTTGGTCTGTTCCTAATATTCACACGTAGTCATGCTCTAGGTTCCCGGCCTGTTGATTTGCTGCGGCAAACTAACCTATGCCCAAAACCCATGTTTTGGTTCCTCCTCCTCTTCTCCGTTCTTATGCTTTGGTTTTTCCGATTCCCAGTTTCTGTCTTCTGCCCTGCCCCACCTACCCTGACTCTGCCTATGCCCCCACCCTCCCGCCACCTCCACACCCCACTTCTCCCCACACC
>JAXHKN010000201.1:0-42676 GCA_038407165.1 Ceratocystis variospora
TGTGTGTGGGGGGGGGGGGGGGGGGGTGGGGTGGGGTGTATCTTCCGTATCTCTCTTTTCCTCCGCCCCGCCCCCTTGCCCTGCTCTCTTTCTTCCCTTTACCGATTCGTCCTGATTGGTATTGTTCTCTCTCTTTGCTTCTTGTCCTTCGAAAAGTTGTCTCCCTGCATCAGCTTCTATATTTCCGTTTCGTATCGGATTATCAGGTCGAGGCTCATGGCGGAAACAATTATATAATCGAGGCTTCTTGTAGGATACGGCGTGCGGGAGCCACCCCACTCTGTGCTTTGCTTCTATCTTCTTGCCGAGGGTAGTGCAGCGTCACAAAAATAGAAGCAGCTGGGCTAGAGTCCTGGGCTCTCAGAGGCACCAGAAACACGGTGTCAGAGACATACATGGCTTGGTGCACAAGCTAAAGTGTCTCTGGAGGCCTTTCTTTTGTTTTTTTGCTGTTTTCTTTTTCTTTGTTTTTTTCATCTTCGTTTTCGTTTTCTTTGTTTCCTTTTATTGGTCTTTGGTTTAGTTCTCTCTGCTTTGCCCTGGCCTGGCTGACTCTGACTGACTGAATGACTGACTGTAGTCCCGGGCCTGAGTCTGGGTCTGAGTCGAAGTGAGTCCAACATGAGTCTGAGCTATGGGCCTGAGTCTGATTGTGATCCGGATTCCTCTTTATGTTCGAACTGCTGGCTTTGTGCGTTTGGCCTCTTGTGTTGCGCGCGCGTGTGTGTGTGCTTGTGTGTGGAAGCCAACCGAATTCTGGTTGGTTCAATGGTAAACTTGTAGATACAAGTGTAAGTGTGCAACGGTGTGTGGGTATGTCAAGGACACATATCAGAGGGGGCGGCTTCCTCAGTCTTGGGTGGGACTTGATCCAATGGGTGTGTTGGTCAGCTAGGATCAAAGTAGCAGAACTTGTTATGAAGCACCTCCCATTGCATACACACCATAACTTTAGTGTATTGCTGTGTCGAGGATGAAGGAGCAAGCCTGATGTTGTCTTTCTTTTTTGCTTATACTGGTCACCTGTACTCCCTGTGTCCGTACTTACTCAGGCAACAAGTTACAATGTTCCAGGCAATCACCTAAACCAGTCCTTCTATTTCTAACTACGTACTTGCCGTCGAAGGCACAAAGTTGTGCGTAACTACTGCCGCCGTATTGTATTCCGCAACTTCCTTTGACTTTTGCTTCCTTCCCTTTCTTTTCTTTTCTCTCTCTGTTCCTTATTTCCTTGCCGTATTCCTTTTCGCTCTTTTCCCAGGCACTCGCTGCTGGCTGTATTATTGGCTGTCTCTTGTCGATAAATGTCTTTATTTTATCGAGTGTTGAGTCTATGTATTCCCCATGCTCCATTTTTGGGTGATTGCTGTTAGTTTATTCTTACTTTTATTTTAACTGTTTTTTATTTGTGGTTCTTTCCGTTTCTTGTATTAATTGTATTTCTTTCTATGTTTTATTGTTTATTGTTTAATTTTTTATTTGCTTTTTTTTATATCTTCTTCTTTTATTCTTTTTTATTTCTTTTTTATTTCTTTTTTATTTCCTTTTTATTTCCTCTTCTTCCCTCCTTCCCTCTCACCCTCTTTCCCTATTTTTCTCCTTCTTGGCGCTCGCCTCGCTTGCCAGGCTCGCGCCGGCTCTATCGCTCACTATCTATCTACCTAGCTGCCTTCCTCGTGCTCTTCGCCCTTCTTCTATCTAGTCGCCTCGTGTCTTTTTCCACATGTCTTCGTACCACCCCGCTAATAGCTACGTACCTAGTCCACGGGCACAAGCAAGTTCCGAGTCTTGTTCTCCACTACATACTTCCCACTAGTCCTATTGGCAATGACGACAATGGAGACAGCGTCAGGTCAGGCAACTGCCCTCATTTGTCATATCCTTCTAAGCAGTCTTTCCCTGCTTTCGTCAACCTCACTTGGCCTGCCTCACCTCCCCTCACTCAGGCTGTCCCGCCACAGACGCCTAGCGATAAGTAGTCTCAAATGCTCATGATGCACTATAAGCATTTGGCGTGAAAAGTCCAAGCTGTAGAGATATCCCCACTAAAAGGCGGTATACAGAGGGAGGTGCTCATAAGATAAGCTCCGTGAAGAGGGGCGCTCCAGAATCCGGAGCTGTCTCCCTGCTTGGCCTATCTGTAAGAGAAATCCGTGGGAGTCCGGCCAACCAAGTCCATGTCCATGTCCATGTCCAGGTCCAGGCCCAAACCTAAGCCCAAGTCCAAGCCCAAGCCCAATCCCAAGCCCAAGCCCAAGCCCAAGCCCAAGCCCAAGCCCAAGCCCAAGCCCCTTCTGTCAAGACTGTGCTCTATTGACCATGGATCTGCTACTGTAGAATATTCCCACCCGAATTTCTGGCATTGGATTCCCCATGAGTCCGTTCAAAGACCCTCCTACTGCTAGCCCAAGTGATTGTTTTGGTTTTTGGTTGTTGCCGCTGATCTTTTCTCTTACCATCCTCACGAGTATGGGTGTAGAAATAGTGAGATCTTCAGGAATCCCCCTCCCCTGTCCCTCTGATAGGCCGCGGACAAACTCACTCTTTCCCTTATTTTCACTAGCTTCTGAATAACATCTGTCCCTTGCCGGTGCTGTTTGTACTGTTTCATTGGATAGGGTACGATGGGATATGATGGCGACAAATTCTGGGTTCCAAAGTTGCTAACTCAGTGAAGCCAAGCTCTATCAAGCTTGCTCATTCTGCTCGTTTCTTTTGGTTATGTCAGTCAGTTGTTAATCTAAGCCTCAGGATGAGGGTCCCTTTTTTTCCAATGCATCCTTCTGAGCTGTCAAATTAGCCCAGTTGGGCCAAAGTTATGCCGCCCTTTTTTTCTTTTTCTTTTTCTTTTTGTTTTCTCACTTCTTTATTCGAATTTATGGCGGCTTTTTGTCGTTCATTTTATTTCCTAGTTTAGATTCCACACTACCGCGAAATATAGACGGCCACTTTCCTATTGTCTTAGAACCTGCAGCCTCGAGTCCGTGGTATGACATAGACACACAAGGAAAGAGAGTGTGTCTCTCTTCATGTGTAAACATGGACTTGAATTCTTGCTTGGCTTCGTCTCGTCTTCGTGAGCTTTGTCTGAAAAATAACTAGGCTGTCTAGAACCCAGTCTCAATATTGCTTCTTTGCCCTCATTTCTAGTGCCAATTATTGCTTCTAGTTGTCTTTACCTTTTTCCATCGGCCCTCCCTCAGCGTAAAATCGGCATATCACAAGTCTCATTCACTATTACAAAACAGCCCAGCCTACCAGGAGCGTGCCAGGTCACAAACTTGCTGATACAACCAGGATGAACAAAGAAGCGAAATACAAAAGTCAAAGTTGGCTAAGGGGAAGGAAAGCATAGACTTTTCAGGTCAAGTGGTCCCATGGTCTAGTCTAGTCTATTCTTCTGCTGGGTCTGGTCTTATTCTGTCCGCCCTAGCGCTGAGATAGTATCGTTCTAGTGCTCATATATCTTTGGCTTACACTCGCACATGGACAAACACCTGCTGAGTCTCCCTTAATTTGACGAACGAGTGTACAAAGGAAAATACAAAACGGACATCCTTGTTCTCTAAATAAAGAGCTGGTGTCAGCGCTAGGTTTGCTAGTACAACAGACAACAGACGACGGATCATAACATACCCCTCCATAACTGCAAAAGTACCGGCCTAACGTGAGCATGGCTTTCCCTTCCTCTCTCCCTCTCTTTCTTTTTCTTTTTCTTTTATCTTGTTCGATGTGTCGGTAAGTTTGTCTCACCGTGCTGCTTATTAACTGCCCTTATCCCTTTTTTATAATGCTGCTTTGGCTTGACAGTCCGGGGCGGAATTCTTGGCTTTCGTATTTGGCTTAGCTACCACCGGACATCCCCAATGCAACGACCAACCGACCAAAACAAACACGGCACGCGTGGGCCATAAATCTGCCCGACAAAATACACAATAAGAGACAACAGAGACATCTTCGTATATTTAAGATTTGCACCAGTGTCAACTTCTATTTCACGTTATCCAACCCTACAATCGGGCTAAGTGTGCGAGAGTAAGTCTTGGACGGAGGGAATGACAAGGAGGTGAGGCAGGGCAGGGCCTACCCAATATGCACACATTTCCTTGCCTCTCTTTTTTTAGTACTTCTTCTATGCCCGCTGTAGGCTGACTGGTCTGGATGGTTCGGTGTCGCGATGCACTAGCATGTGCTGCTTTGTATCAGCTGCGCCTTAACTCTCTTTTGCCTTTGCCTGCTTACTAGTCCTCTAGAGCAACACCTGCTAGTATCTTCTCTCGCTCTCCGGAAGGGTTAAACCCGGATTATGCTTGTTTCATTATCAACACGGCTACCAGAAAGAAAGTCCCGATTTAAGCTGACTATTTTGCCCGAAACGAATCAAAGCAACATTACACAGATAAAAATAGCCGACTAACAGACTTTAATTCGTCCGCTGTGATACGGTGGTGATGAACTGCCTGGTTACGTGCTTATCGAAGACTATAAACGGAAACGGTCAGTCGGGGAGGGGGAGGGGGAGCAAGAGTGAGAGAGAGCAAGAGCGAGAGAAAAAGAGGGCAAGATAGGGAGAAGCCATAAGGGAAGCAGAGAAGGAGAGAGGCAGAGGACAGAAGCGCAGTGGGGCTAGTGCGGACATATGGACATACCTCCGGGACTCAAGGGCCCAATAGCTTAAGAGAGATGCATGCACGTTTAGTCCTTGGTAGCTCTTCCTATCAAAGTTGCAATGCATACTGTGCCGTGTTTACACCTGAGCTGTAGCGTCAATATAGATCGCTACTGCGCCTTGATTCTTAGAATCAGCAATATCTCACACCGATCTCACATTTCTAGGGCGTGCAAATGTCCAGTTGGCAAGATGCTGCAACTTGGTGCATATGTATGTACGTAAAAGATACAACTCAAGTGCAACGTGTGAATGTAAGTACACAAGAAAAACATTGCAGTGCGCCGATTTCATGCAACATAAGAGCTGAACAGCTCATCCATTCATCTCTCGTAGAGAGAAAGAACAAGGGAAGGGCATGAAAGCATAACGACAAGGCAATCTCGCATACGAAACCAAGTCAAATCAAAAGCAGCGGCAGCAGAAATTGAAAAAGTCCTCATTCTGGGGCTGAAAATTAGGGCAATAAATACACAAGATTAACATGTTCTGGAATCACAGAGACATCAGCCCTTTGCGCTGGCGCTGTGGTGTTCTTCAGGCAGCATAGCACAAAACAGCACAGCCTCCAGGGGTTCATAGGAAGGCTTTGTTTCTCAATCCGCAAAGCTCGGGGGGAGCCCAAGATATTTTCCAGTCCACATGAGTCGGTCTATCTCTCTCTCTCCTGTGAGAGTAGCTAGAGTCTATTGTTACATTCTTTTTGCAAATCGAGGATGGCCGGCTTCACCAACATATGTTCAGCTTCAGCTCTAAGCGATCCAAAATAGGTCAGTACCACTTACATGCTGTCCGCTTTCTGCAGACCAGGAGAATGACGGTATCATTTGATCTGCTCAAGTAAGCAAAAGGCCATTGAGCACGACAAAAGTTGCCTGATGTGCGCTGCCTACTTGGCCCTCACTGGCCGATTAGGCTCTGACCGTACTTTTGTGAGCCTGTACTTTGGCCACATCACACGAGTTGATATGCAAGGCTCTGGGGCAAGCAAGCAAGCTAGCAAGCACAATCTAGGCTGTAGGTGGCTTTCTTTTTCTATTCTTTTTGTTTTTTATTTTCTTCTTTCTACCCACGCTTCTTTTGCCATTGTCTTGGCAAGATGAAGAAATGCCTCTGGCACCAGCCCTTCAGCCTCCTGCGCTCTCAGGACTTTTGCTTTCGCCGCTTTATGACACCATCCACGAAGAAGGAAACATGACGTAGCATATCTTAGAAGAGAAGAAGAAAAAGAGCACGTGGTGCAGTCATAATCCAAAACAACCACAACGACAGAAATGACTGTACAAAAGGCGCTACAATCGGTTGCAGAGAGAGAAAGATAGCAGTCATATTCATGGCCGTATCTGCAGATGCAGTGTATCGCTACCAGAGCTTCTTGCAGCTCTACTTTTCTTACCCTTACCAGCGACTACTAGAAAGGCCGTTTGTTGCTTGCTCCCTAGTCGCACAAGAATCCCAACCCTCGATGTAATAAGCCGTCACTGCGGTAGATGTACTTCGCCAGTAGCGGCATGCAAAGGTCTAGAGTACTTACTTTTACGCTGGCTAAGCCCCCTGCTTAGCTGTCATGGGTACATTTCCGTCGTGTAGCGGGTACGATCGGGGGCGAAGGATCTAGTTGCGCTTCTTCTGTACGACCATGAATGAAAAGGACTAAAATGAAATCCAGGTCAAGGGGCAGCAGAAACTAGCTAAGAAGGGCCAACATGTTTTATGTTTTATGTTTAATGTTCTGCGCTCATGTTTTTCTCTTGTTCTTTTTCCTTGTTCTTTTTCCTTGTTTTCTTCACGTCCATTTTTGCTGGTCAGGGCCTACTAACTAAGTCGCTGCATCCACACATAATTCCTCCTGTTTCTCCTCCTAGTCAACACACTTCTGGAATTTCTTACCATCATCTTGTGTCTTTGTTCCCCAACCTGACTCTCGCATGACGCATGAATTTTTCAATATGACAACCAAGTTCTTGAGCATAAGGTGATCTGACGTCTTCAGTTTTTTTTTTTCTTTTTCGCCTCTTTTTCCCCTTGTTCTACTTCGTCGTGATACTGGCTACTAGGCTGCTATGAGACACGCTAAGGGGTTTACGAGATCATACAGTTTCATGAGCCCACCCACCACAGGGAAACACAGTAGTAGAAGCTGGGCTCTTTGCTTTTGCCCTCTTGTTCTCGCTTCCGTGTTTGTCAATGATCCTAGTTGTGGTTCTGGTACGCGCTGCGACCGGTCCCGGACGGAGGCTTACACCTTGCATGTCAAACAAGTGAGTTGGCAACAATTAGTCAGCACGAGAAACCAACAAGTCTGATGTTTTAATGCAAATCCACGGATAGTCAGAAGAAACAGCAGTCTGCAAGAGAAAAGGCTAAGGAAAAAGGAAGTATAAGAAAAAAAAAACTGTCTAATACATGCACCAGCAGGACAGCCGGACACCAGCAGATTGTCACGCGCGGGTACCCAGCAAGCCACTTGATCAGGAACACAGATGATTGGCTCGTTAATTGACAGAATTAAGTGAATAACATCCTGGTCGAGCAAAACGCACCAAAATCCAAAAAATGGCAACGTAGGAATAAGAAAAGAGACAACCTGGGTAACCGAGAAAAGAGGATCGCAGATGGAGCCGGACGTCCGTTGAAAGTGGCGTCATAAATAATCATTGCTTCTTATTATCATCATGGAAAGTCACGAACAAGCGGTGGTCTCCCTTGCTCCCATAGAGCTATCTCTCAGCCCGGCCCTCCCGCTGTCCGCCTGCTCAATCTCCCGCTGATATCCCCCCTCCAACTACACAGGCATGCTAGGCCACTACCAGTTAATTCCGCGCTCGTTATCTATCCTCCTGTTTTCTTCCTCTCACGCTGACCGGCGGCTAGTGCTCTTAGTCCTCTTCCTTGCTCTCACAGGTCCTCAACAAGATAACAGTGGTAGCTCTGGCCCGGGCTTTGCCTTCACCGCATGGTAAGCCCACATTGAAACATCTTCCCAAAGAAGCAACGACACGAGAAGATCAACCGGAATGGCAACTCTCTCGCCCCTCTATGATTTGCTATCTCCCTCCCCCTCCCCCCCTCTCCCCCTCTCCCCCCACCCACCACCCACCTTCCCTCCTCTTCTACCCCCATCTCCCACCCTATCTGGCCCTCTTGTGCGCCTCAGAGACAACACCTTACTGCCACTTCCCTACCATTTCTTTTGTTCCCTGTTTTCTTGACTTTTTCTATCCTTTTTTGGTTGCCGTGTGCATTGCAAAAGGACTTGTATGTTGCTGCACGTGTGTGCTAGACATGCAGCAAACATGGCGGGCATAGGGATAATCTAAAAAAAATGAACAAAATAAACAGAAATACTCCGATCTCCTAAGCTTTCATCCTCAGGTGTAGTCGTATTGCATTTTAGGTAACATGATATAGAGCCTGCTAATATAGCTGCTACCATACATTTTCCACTTTCTCTTCTACTTCCGCCTTTTAATCGAGTATGCATATGCATACCCCGATGGGACTCCGGCCTCTTTTCTTTATTTTGCTGATAGGGCTGCACTTGGCTATGCTATGCTTTACTATACTGTGTACACATTGACAAAAGATCCAGCTCCCCGTTAGCTCCCTTCTTGCAATGGCACTATTCCATCAGACACATTCTAAGCCACCGCCTATTCCGTTAGCCATTGTATCATAATGCCTCAATGTCTTTGTACCATTGTCACTAGATGTGCGATGAAATGCCTTGATCTCTCTGCATGTGGTCATTTCCGCAGTCTTTCTGTTCTTGGCTCGTTCATCTGTACTACCTTTCAGCCAGGCACCCAAATTATAAGCCTTCTGCCTCCTGGAGCTTCTTCCCTCGCCAGCCAGCTGTGACTTCCTGATATCCAATACGATATCAGGGCTCCCTATCTGGCTGCCTATTCCCTGGTCCCCCAACCCTTTTCCGCCCGTATTCCGTGTCTGTGTGCATGTGCAGAGGCAGAAAAAACGCTTCCAACTCTCACCAGCAGAGTCGCAGCAGAAAGCTGGGCCCA
This sequence comes from Ceratocystis variospora, assembly GCA_038407165.1. NCBI lineage: Eukaryota > Fungi > Ascomycota > Sordariomycetes > Microascales > Ceratocystidaceae > Ceratocystis > Ceratocystis variospora. The sequence goes on from JAXHKN010000201.1 coordinate 8,692, forward strand.
GCCCAACGCAGTTGCAGAAACTGGACCCATATTCACAGCCTTTCCCTATCCTCAATATTCACTCATCTGCATGGAAAGGACTTGGGCCTGATATACTGCATCTGGCTATCCGTTGGCTTACAGAACTCTCCGATAGCATTTCGCCATGCAGGCCTTTGCCCGACCATTAAAAGTGGTAAATATACATACACATACACAGCGTCCAGTTGCAGCATCACATCAGCGATGCCCGTGTCCGCCTCGGGCAAGCACACCCACACTTAATGCATACATTGACATTGCATTAGCACTCTGCACCTCTCCCCACTCAACAACAACCACAGCTTATTGGGAATTTTCGCAAATATTCTCAGACACACCCCCTTCTGCCTGTAGCGACCATGTGCATACTTTTACTCAGCTAGTCGTGTTCTTCTTTCTTCCCTTTTCCTGATGTCTTGTTGCTTGCTCTACTAGGTCCGCAGCAATGTGCAACTCCAAACACCCCCTCACGTATTGTCTTGTCCCTTGGCTCACAGACCCCTTGCCAGCCCTTTGCCTCCAACATCGTAAAAGCTCCACTTACCATCCACCAATGTCCAGCAGCGTGCATTGCGTTCCTCCTTCGGCCTTGTCGGAGACTTGCGCTTCCTCAATCCAAGTCCGCAGTCCAGCCAGCTAGCAGTAGGCTTCCACCTGCATTTCCCTCAGGCCTCTGGACATTTCTGACTAATAGGGGAGATCCAAGAGTTACTAATGCTCCCATACCATCGCCCCAACGACTTCCAGGCCTTCGTCCTACCATGTTCATCTGGCCTTACCACACCCCTCCCCCTCCCCTCCTTCCCCCCCTCCCCCCCAATCTCTCTTTCTCTCAAACCTGAGTCTGAACCTGAACCTGAATCTGGACCTGAGCTTATCAACGCCCGGTGTGACGGACAACAATCCATGGGGATAGAGCAAAAGCAGGCAAAAAAGGAGAAAATCAAAGAAAGAAACTCAACTGAGTGTGTGTGTGTGTGTGTGTGTGTGTGTGTGTGTGTTTGCTTGTGCTTGTGCTTGTGCTTGTGTCTGTGTCTATGTATGTGTATGTTCGCGCTAACTCTTGTTAATCAACCACCGTATCCCTTCACTTGACTTGACTTGACTTAGCCTATTCTATCCTACCCTAGTTATCCATCGTGTCAGTAATAGGTTGTCCGTAAGGCTTGAACCGCTATGAGACAGACAGCCTCCGCTTCTTCCTCGCTTTCACCTTCGGACATAACAAGACGATAAGAACAGGCAAATATTTCTTTTTCTCTATCTCCGATTCTCCGAGCACTAGAAAGCATAAACTAGATATATCACAAATACATAAACGATTCTTCATTGGCTTGCTAGTTATTGTCTACATAATCTAAACGATAAAAGTTAAAGAGCGTGACAGCGTTAACATGTTCATCGACTTACACGCCAGATAAGGGTCTATATTAGGGTTAGTATCTTGATCCCCAGCCGATTTGTATATCTCCTTTTCCATAAGATGGAAAAAATTGTTCCCTAGCTTTCCCTTCGACCATTTATAGCCTCTGCTCGGGCTTGCGACGGGACTCTGAGTGGTGCGGGGATAGTATCTGAATGCACCGCATCTTGCATTTTATACTGCGCTATAAGGTCTCGTTTTTTTCGGCGGCCTAGGTTAGGAGTGTTGTTATGGCTGTGGATATCCTGGCTGTCATATTGCTGAAACCTCAAGCCTGTGCCGTTGAAAACCCGGTTCACCTCGTGTGAGTCAGTGACAATCCGGAATGGTGGTCGCCCACGAGACTGTGCTGCTTTTTCTGTGGCAGCTATAGACTGCGAACGCCACTCCACTTCGCCATCTTCAACTGGTGGCGGGTAGTGTTGAGGCGTTTTGCGTGGTGCATGGCGCTCTTTGGCTGTGGGGTTGTACGTCTGCACGGTCGAGTGGAAGCTTAGGGCATGGCTAGATGCTATTCCTAAGTCATTTGATTGCAGTCTACCGGAGGAAAAGGGAAATTCGAGGTCGCGCGAGGTCAGGGTCTCGGGTGTAGGGACCTGCGAAGCCAGATGGCTGCTGCTCCGGCCGGGCGAGGAGAAACTTTCGGGCGATGTTATAACATAGCTACGACCATACTCAGAGATGAGAGAATCTTCCTCGAATTCCGTCATCATGCTTTCTCTGTCAATTTCCTTATGACGATTTATGCGGCGAGGGGGCGTGCCAGCAACTAAAAGAGGTGGAGAATGGGGCATCGCATTAGAATATGGCGCTGTTGATGCGGGCATTACGCGCTCGTTGACGGGCGGGCGCCTATAATCTGATGTTATAGTCGCGGGTGGAATAGGAGCCTTATCGTCTAGCGTTGCGACAGGCGAGGGGTAAACTTTGCGTGGTTGTTGATGGAGAAGCACATTAGGCTTAGTTGGCTTGGCTTCGAGCTCGGCAATGAACCCCGGACTTGTTCTTTCGTACACACGCTTGGGCTGGGTAATATTTATTTGAAGCGGAAGTGGTGGTAGCTTCTTTTCTGTCACGAGCCTTGGAGGTCTGATGCTTGGTCCAGCATCCCCTGACGGCAATCTCTGATGGCGAGCAGATCTCCCGAAAGAGCTTAGGCGGGAAGCGGCAAAGCTCTGCCGGGATTTGAAAGACTTGATAGAAGATTTAAACGGTTCATTATTGCCGCTTGGAGAGACGCTTGCGTCCACCGTTGGAGCACGGGTCACAAAAGCTTTGGATGGCGTGTTTTCCATCAGATATAGCTCATGAGCATATCCTTCTTCAGTAGCGCTAAAATGAGCAAGCGATGTGGACGAAGAGCCAGTGCCAACAGGAAGGTCATTGTGTAAAGGGGCTGAGATTTCCAGCATTGTTAGGCGGGTTACCTCTTGCGCCCTGGGGCTGTGACTTAGGTAGCCGCTTTCGCGCAAGATCATATTCTCAAGCTGCTTGTATCGCCATTTTCTGCCACAGAAGATCATGAGTAGTCCGATTATCACAGCGCCAGAAACCCCCATACTAAGGCCAATAATCTGGCCGGCTGTTAGTGGGCTTTTGGAATCCATGCCATTATCCGTCTGCGGACCTTCAGCGATTGAGCTAGGGCTACTGGTAGATTGTTTTGAGGGAACAGGCAAGACGATAGGTGAGACTTGCGAGTCGGTAGTCGTTGAAGTGTGTTTAGCTGAAGTTATAAATGCCGCGGAGGTGTTTGGTAGGCCTGGTTGCGTGCTCATCGTCCATCTTGATGTTTGTTGAGAATGCGAGGTATCTGTTGATGTTTGCGTAGCGGAAGATGAGTACTGCGTGCTGCTTCCATACGCACTGCATATGGCTTGCGCTCTCTCCTTTTCATCATCTACTCAACATGGCAAGTCAGTATACTATAAGGGCAAAGGAGGCACTCTCCAACATGACGTACTAGAAGCCTCGCCTCCGCTGCAGTCGCTTTCAATGCAGCTAGTGACAGTCGCATTGAGCGACAGCCCGGAGCTGCTTATCAACGAGCACATGCATTTTAACAAATTCGCCGGGCCGCATGTTGACTCTAGGCTAAATTTGGTTGAGATGGCGTCGAGACAGCAAGATCTGGCGCAAGAGGGCACCTTAGAAAGGATGTCTGATAATACGTATTCGATTGTTTGCTGGGTTCCTGTGGTTTGTGGTGATGTGGTTACAGATGCAGACGAAGCTTCGACTGTTGTTGTTGTTGCAATGAAAGATGTGTCTCTGTCATGCAAGAGTATAGCTAATGATATGCTTGTTTTCGAGAAGGCCAAGAGTGCTAGTAAGTGGCCTTTCATTGTAGTAGGCACAGATTATAACGTGAATCTAAAAGGATATCGATTTTTCGGTCAGCGTGCCGGAGCTCGGGATATGGAGCTCGATACATCTATCGAGTAAGGTCACACTGCTCTGCGTGTCTCTCCTTGTTCAACCAAGAGCGGGGGGCATACATATGCTGAAGCCGGGTGTTCCCCAGCAGGAACCAGAAGGGATGTCTTGCCGCTTACTAGTATTGCACGCTATTATGCACAATACGATGCTTGTACTTTGGAATATAGGCGACAAGATCGAAGATATTTGGCCAGATTGCAATATAATGATGAAGAAGAGAACGAAAGAAGGTGATAGTGACAAGCGATTGTTCTAAAGGAGCTATGCGTATACGGAAGAAACGAGAGTGGATCTGGAGTTAGCGAGTGTAATAGCAGCAATGTAGATGTGCATGCTGTGTGAGTACGGAATAGTCAAAAGAGTGAAACAGATATCAGGCACTAAAGAGAAGACTTGGTAGGGGAATCGAATGATGCAAAATGAGCGTATCTCAAACTCAAGAGATGTAAAGATCAGGAGTCTCTTCAGCGATCCTAGACGGCGGAACCAAAAGCCTTTTGTCTAGACGCCGTGCAGCCCATGCGATACGGCCAAGAGGAAGTGAGCCCCATCTCGCCTCGCTGGCTCCAAGAAGCCAGAGCCCCCCTTCTCAGCTTCTGCGAGGTCAGCAGAAAAATAGCCCAGTCATTAAAGCGGTTGCATGATTTCAGGTACTGCTTTGTGCGTTGGTCAGTCTAAATCTGCACCTAAGCGCCGACTACAAATGACAAGCTATGTGATCCAACCTGAAGTCACACAATACGAAATTGGCCCTGATTAAGGGCCAGGGTTCATTGTTAGAGCCCGCGCTTGACGAGTCCATATTGCAACGCTACGCATTGCATGCTTTTGGCTTTCCAGCTCACCCGCTAGAGCACAGCAGAAAACTTCAGATGAGATTATAAGGAGGCCATGCAGCAGCAAGCAGCATCGTAATGTAAGTAATAGTAGTCCTCGTGATGCGCTCAGCTGGGCGTCGAGAAGACCTCTGGCCATGTCACGGACTAGTACTCAACGGCCACGGATTCGCAGTGCATTAGTAAGTGGTGAAGAAAGACTGAGGCAATTCATCCTTCATTGTTTCCTCTGTCTCTGGTTGCCTCTTAATGCCTGGGGGTTGTTGAAATTGCCATCAAGAATCTGTAAGCCGCTGTCCTTGTTGGTTGGTCTGCTTAAGTTTCCCGCTTAGGGCCAGCCGGCGTTAGGATTAGGAGGCTATTAAGTGGGGAATGAGCCCTTCGTCCAATCACGCGCAGCATAGCAACACGGCAACGCTACAAAGAGACAGGATCAAGGGGCAGAAAAAGTAGGAGACTGTGTCTTGTAGGGTTTGATCTGAGAACCTATAAGGGTTAAGCATATGTCACATTGACATCGATTATACGGCAATTCAAGTGCGTGTGCTTCACTATATTGGTTGAATCGCTCTGCCTATGGTCTTCTTTTCTCCTGTGAATCTTTCGGCGCCCATGCAGGATTAGAGTCCTCATTCTTCAGGACTAGCTCTGCTTCCTTCGTTCTGTAGCCTTGTTTTGATGGCTCACATAGCTGCTTTCTTATTTGCAGTGGTGTTTTCCTTCGGATGAACCTAAGCGCCAGTAGGCCTTTTCACCCTATGCCTTTCCACTACGAGTTTTCTGACTAGCATCCCATGAAACACTCTCCTGGCTTTTCATTTGATCATGCATATGTCAGCTAGAGTGCAAATAAGCCCAGCCCGTGTTGATCATTTCATATCCTCCTCTAGATACGCGCCGAAGCCCAAAGTGCGTACTGTATAGTAAGCACCATTTTCTTGCACCAAAACGTTAGAGAAGCCTTTGGCGAGGCGGGACCCAAGTCTTTTTTTTCGGTTTTATTTTCTGGGTACAATGGTATTACAAGATAGCTCCCAGATCACTATGGGCCACATAGCCCTTCTCTCCTTTCTTTATTTGCAGCGGAATTTACGCGTCAGGCGTTTCCTTCACAGCATCTAGTCCGTCTACAGCAGCAGAGCCTGCACCAACAGCACCCAGCTTGTCAGTGGCACTCGGGGCATAGGAGGCCTTGGCACGGTTGGATTTGATGACCTCTTGCACCTTTTTCTCGGTCATGTCCCAGTCGTCAGCGCTCAGCTGTACCAGCTCTATGTCGTACAGATTGGTAATCTCTCTTAGAGCATGGAAGGACTTCTTGTCGTAGACAAAGCTGATACTGACACCAACACGGCCAAAACGGCCAGTGCGACCAATTCTGTGGATGTAGGTTTCCGGGTCAGGCTCAACATCGCCACGGCCCTTCATGGGAATGTCATAGTTGATTACCATTGACACCGTAGAAACATCAATGCCGCGGGCCAAAACGTTTGTGGTGATAAGGACCTTGGATTTACCAGTTCTGAAGTCTTCGAGAAGGCGGTCACGATCGGCACCGTCAAAGGCACCATGCAGGGCAGACACGCTGTGCCCATCTGCCTCCATGCGTCTTTGGATTTCAGAGGCGCTGTCGCGGGTCTATTATCGGAGTTATGCTTTTGTTAGCACCATGGCTTCTTTGCTTATTCTTTTCTTTTGGACTTGACCTACCTTGACGAAGATGACAGATGAGCCAACGGTCATGAGACCGTACAGCTTGCAGAGAATGTCGTACTTGTCCTCCTCGGCAGGGCAATCCATGTACATTTGTGAGATACCCTTGACAGTCTGGTCGCCGCGCTCAAGAGTAAGCTCAACAGAATTGGGCGCAAACTTGGTGGCATAGGTGAAAACCTTGGGAGGGTAAGTAGCGGAAAAGAGGAGAACCTGGACGTCTTTGGGGAGGGTTCTGGTTGCAAAGAGCGTTAGCTTTTTTCTTCATTTTCTTTTTTTCTGCAGCAGGCAGGATGGCCTGCGGAAAGCTAGTTCAAAGAGACCTACTGTTTGATACGCATGCACTGGTCTCCCATGCCCTGCTGGTCAAGCATGTTGTCGGCCTCATCAATGACAAGGACCTTGAGCTTGGAAACATCAAGCTGCTTCCGTCTGATCAGGTCAAAAACAGTGCCGGGAGTTCCTACAACGACATTGGCTTTGACGCTAGCCCCACGCTCCACGCCTCCGGGCACCGCTGCAGCAATGTTGAGGCCTTCGGAAAACTGGCCAATTTGCTTAAAAACTGCTTCGATTTGGCGAGCTAGTTCGCGGCTGGGAGCGAGAGCAAGCGCCTGTGGTTGTTCGGGCTGGGAGAGATCGATGCGCGAAAGAGTGCCAATACCAAAGGCAGCAGTCTTGCCGGTCCCTGACTGAGACTGAGCAATAAGGTTCTGGGGAGGGTCCTTGAGGATAATGGGAATGCCTGTAGCCTGGATTTTAGAGGGCTTGAGGAAGCCCAGGGCAGAAAGCGCTTTCTTGATCTCATCGGACCTACATTGTCGGCGATGAAAAAAGAGGTTAGAGGTGTGGAGATTCTCAACAAGGCCAAAACGGTAGACATGAACGAATTATGGTAGTAGTGTGTAGCGCATACAGGTTGAGATCGGCAAAAGTAACAGCGGAGTAGAAGGGCGTGCTCTGGTCACCCTGGAGTTCGGTGAGGGTCACCTTGACGTCGGCGGTGGAATCCCATAAGCCGGGACCACCAGCGGCATTGGCTTGGTCAGTGTTATCAGCCATTTTTTTTGGGTGAGGGGCAAACTGGAATGATGATGATGATGATTGAGGATATAGAAGACCCAAGTTCAAGCAGGGGAGAGAAGAGAGAAACTTGATTCTGGATCAAGGGCAATGGATAGGCTAACAATGAGCAAAATCACGAGGGCTGGCTGTGGTCGCAATCTGGCTATCTTTTTTTTTCCCTGTGAAGCTTTAGATAGATAACAGCAAGGCTAGAGCTTCACTAGCAAGCTGTGATGCGGGGCTAGAGGCGGGGATATTAGCCGGTGATATTCCGAATAGAACAATGGTCAGCAAAGCAACCCTGGGGTAGTTCATATTTCAAGCATGTGAATGCCCCATATCAAGGTAGTAGCAGAAACGCCAATAAAGTAGTGAGAGAGTGAGAGAGCCCCAGCTTGCTATAAATGTATAGCTATTATTCGTGCTAGTAACCTGCGTGAATCGGCCTCAATTTTGCTGCTATGCGACTTATGGTTGTGGCTAGCCGGTCAGTGCGGGAGTGCATTCGCCGTGCGTAGCTTTAGCATAGCCTTTCTAGTGAGGCCATCCCGATTTACATTGTACGATACATGCTGTAAGTGTTGCATCATACGTGCTGTTGTGCTCTACTCACTGTAACCGACTCACTGTAACTCACTGTACCAGCCCTGGGGCGGGAGTGCCTATGGCGGGGTCTGGCTCTGAAGCCCCCTAAAGATCCCTGTTATACTTCTATTTTTGCCCTTTACCCTCCCCACCTTGTCTACTATTTTGGGGTGTGACTTGCGTAGGCTAGGCCATAGCATTGGTCCACGATTCCTCGCCTTTTTCCCTTGTTGTTTGTGCGTGTGTCCGTCTTCCTCTTTCTTCATCTTCTTCTTCTTCCTGACCTTGTCTTCTTCTCTACCATCTTCATTTTGACTCCAACTACAGCTTGTGCGTTTCTTGTCTTTTACTTTGTTCTATCAGCATTTCCCTGCGCAAGTGCTTTTTTGTTTTTAGCTCTATCCCCTCTCTTCCGTGCTGCATGCTTTTTACCCTGTATCATCATTGACCATAACCATGGCTGAAGTCGTCGGGACGGCACCGACGCTTGGCGCGGAGCTGAAGGTGAGTCTAGCAACATGTCAAATTAGAGGGTTCCTGCTATTAGGCTAGACCTCTTCGTGCTAATATAGCTGTATAGGATGGCTTCAAACCCGCCAGTGCTTGGGCCGGGAACGGGATTTCATGGCTTGAAGACATCCAGCAATTCTACCGCGAGCGCAGTGCTATCGAAAAGGAATACTCGCAGAAGCTCTCCTCTCTAGCCAAGCGTTATTTCGACAAAAAGAACAAAAAGTCTGCTTCTATTAGCGTTGGCGACACTCCTGCCATGGCGCCCGGATCACTGGAAAGGTAAGTCAGACCTACTGCCGGGCTTCCCTTCTACTCTCCCCCCCCCCCCCCCCCCCCCTATCAAGCTGGTTGGCTAGCTAGCTAATACCTATCTATACAACGTCTAGTGCTTCAATGACCACCTGGACCACCCAACTCAATGCTCTTGAAAAGCGTGCCGAGGAACACGACCGCTACGCAAACAACCTCACCCTTCGAATCGCCGACCCCATGAAAGTTATCGGAGTCCGGTTAGAAGAGCTCCGCAAGCGCCACATCGAATTCGCCGACCGCCTAGAACGTGAACGCGATGCTTCTTTCTCTGACCTCAAGAAAATGAAAGGCAAATATGACAGCTCTTGCCAGGAGCTCGAAGCCAAGCGCAAAAAGACCGAATCCTCCTTCGAAAAGGCCAAGGCTCAGAGCGCATATCAGCAACAGATTCACGAGATGAACAACGTCAAAAATGCCTATCTCATCAATATCAACGTGACCAACAAGCTCAAAGAGGTCTACTACCATCAGTACATTCCCGAAGTCATGGACAGCCTCCAGGACCTTTCTGAATTCCGCACCGCCAAGGTCAACGAATTGTGGACTGCTGCTATGCAACTGGAGAGCGCCATGCTCAAAAGCAGCCAGGGTATCGTCGATCATGTCGCCGAGGAGGTCACAAGAAACAAGCCCTATCTTGATTCTATGATGTATATCCGCCACAACATGAGCGCCTGGCAAGAGCCCCCCGACAAGGTGTTCGAACCAAGCCCTGTCTGGCACGACGACGCCACTATGGTTATTGACGAGGTGGCCAAGATCTATTTGCGCAACATGCTCAACAAGTCCAAGAGCCAACTCAGCGATCTGAGGCGGGAAGTCGACAAGAAACGGCGTGAGGTTGACGGCATCCGTAAGGTGAAGGAGCGTGTAAGAGAAGGCCAGGAGAACCAGGACGAAATTGACGTTGTGCGTCAGCTTTTTGCTATGCAGGAAGATTTGCATGACCTGGACCGCAAGCGCCTTACCGCCGAAGCAGAGACAAGCACCATAACTGCCGCTGTTGGCGATGTTACGCTTGGTGCCATGAACCACAACTTCAAGGCCCAAACATTCAAGATTCCTTCTAGCTGCGATTTATGCGGCGACAAGATCTGGGGAATTTCTGCAAAGGGCATGGAATGTCGCGACTGTGGCTATACTTGCCACACCAAGTGCGAGATGAAAGTTCCTGCCGAGTGTCCTGGCGAGCAGAGCAAAGAGGAGCGCAAGAAGCTCAAATCCCAGAGACAGGCGGCTGCTACGTCGCTTCTGAGGCCTGACTCTACTTCACAGTCCCAGACTGTAGATTTGCCTGCGTTAAGTAGATCTAACACAGTGAACTCCACAGCCTCTGGATATTCCGCAAGCGTGAAAAAGCCTATATCAGTGTCTGGATTGTCCTCTTCATCCACCCCCCGAACACCTGCCGACGAGCCCTCTGTTTCTAGTTCAGAACCTGATCCCCCTAGAGTGTCGACTTCGTCTGCTGCATCCGGAGGTGCTCCGCGCAAAAACCGTGTTATGGCTCCGCCCCCGGCAGCTTATGTCAGCGCTGGAGCAGTCCCTACAGCCACTAAGCCTCTCCTACAAAAGGGCAAGATGCTGTATGCTTTCGATGCCTCGGGCGATGGAGAGCTGACAGTTCCTGAAGGCCGTGAAGTTGTTGTTCTTGCTCCTGATGGTATGTTTAATCACTTGTACCAAGACTCATTAGGGGTCCAGTCGCATACTAACACATACTAATACTAGATGGCTCTGGCTGGGCCAAGGTACGCCTTGGGTACAAAGAAGGAATTGTTCCTTCATCATATCTTGAAATGTCTCCTGCACCAACTGCAACTCCAGCCACTATAACGCCGATCGCCAGTACCCCTGAATCTTCTCATGCCGACCATGGCGTTGCAAAAAAGAGGGGCCCTGCTGTTGCGCCGAGACGAGGCGCTAAGAAGCTAAGATACGTCGAGGCTCTTTATGCCTACACCGCGCAGAGCGATAACGAGCACAGTATGACAGAAGGAGAGCGATTTGTGCTTTCCAAAGAGGATCCCGGAGATGGCTGGGTCGAGGTTGAGAAAGGCGGCGCTGTCAAGAGCGTCCCTGCTAGCTACGTCCAGATGGTCTAGGAGCCTATTCAATGGCGTCCACGGACTTCCCGGGTCAATCCTGGCTATGGACTCAGTCTTAGCCCTGAACTTGTTTTATGTAGTCCCCGGCATTCTCTCCATTCTCCCATGCGAACACCCAGTCCTACAAAACAAGACAGATATCCCAAGCCCAAGTCTAGTATTCCATCGGTAGGGATTTGTTTTGCGAGCCCCAACATATTCCATCAGCTGCCTTCTAGCACAGAAGTTTCCCCACAAAAGCCTATTAGAAAATCCTCTACATCCACTCGGCCCAAGGCTCTCAGCGAGCCACTTGGACGCAGCCACGATGAAACTCAAGCTCGGGCCCAAGCGAAACCCCAAGCTCAGAGTAGCAAGCAGTATTCCAGTCGCACCAGACGTCATGACTGCGCCCCGAGTAACTGCCGGAAGCGCAAAATGATGAGCTCAGACCCATCCAAGGTTAGGAGCGTACGCTTTGTGCAAAGGAAGCACAAGGGCGAATTATACATCAATTCCCTTGGGCAAGTCAACAACCGCAACACGGCCTGATTCTTGCCTTGTTACATCCGTCACATGTGATGACATGTACCAGCTACTAGACTGAGACACTGGTATCACATTACTACTATCAGCATCATTGACCGTCATTGGTTGCCTTTTTGCATTCTTTTTTAGCATACATCATCATCTTCCTGGTGTATTGTTTTTTTTTTCCATTTCTTTATCTTCGGATAGAGTAGTTTAGGGTGGTGTGTGTGAGAGTGTGAGTGTGTGCGTGCGTGTGTGCATGTGTGCATGTGTGTGTGCTTCTATAACTAGCCTCAGATAGAATCAAGACTGTTGTTTTCCCCTGCAATTTGCCCGTACCTTGAAACAGGCTCGCTATGGCTGTCCCAACATAGACATAGGTATTTATGTATCTATGTGGTGAAAGTATCGCAGAGGAAGGTGTGCGCCTCCGGTTACTCATGCTCCGGGTGGGTCTTGCAAATAGGGAAGGTACGGCGCCCACATGATTAAGCTGGTTCCGAGCAAAATTCTCGTCACTTTCGTTAATTTGGCCTCTTTTTTTTTGCTATTTTCTTCGCCTCCAACGTTGCCTCTTTCTAAAGCCACAAGTATAGTGCCACTAATGAATTGGACCGAAGGTAATCTCGCTCGCCATGCTCGACCACAGCAAAGAAATTGCTCGGATATCAAGCAGAAGAAACACTTTGCGAAACTGCGCGCTGGCATGACATCAGGCATTGCTGAGCTTTCCCCAACATCATTTAATTTCTTACCAGTGTCATCTCAACCATTAGATTTACCTCCTCCCCCGCCTCCCCTTCACTCCTCGACTGCATCGCCGCCACAGGCCCGAATAAATGATTCTAGTAGAGGACCAAAACATGATATGGCGATAGCATCGTCAACCAATACGTCCAATGCGCCTCTGAAAAGACGCAATTGTGCGTCCGGAAATGTAAAGCCGCCAGACATCAATCATAGGCGGAAGCGACTTCTACTCAGCTCTGATTGGGTTGGAGTGGGGAGGCCGTCAACTGATTCTCGACAGGCAAAAAGCCGGCTCTCTCGGGCATCCATGGGCAGTGAGTCTTCCAGAAGAGAAGGCCAAAGTGCTATACCACTTATATCTCCATTTTTTGTGGAGTCGAAAAGGCGATCGCGATCGCCAGTCCACCACTTTGGCCTTGTTTCGGATGTTGGCGAGCCCAAAGTTCATATCGGAAACCAAAGTCTGCGAGGGACTTCTCTGTACTCTGATGCTCAGTCTTTCCATTACTCTCCCCCTTCAGACATCAGCAATGATTGGCCATCCCATAGCTCGCATGCGCCGACTGACTGCCAAATGTCGTCATCTCGGTGGTCTTCCCCCGAGCCTCCGCAATGCTATGTCGAGTCATCGCCAATTCCAGTTCATCAGCCTCTCCCCCAACGACACCCAAGGCTTTATAAAGCATACACCAACGAAGAACTCCCAGAGAATGCGTCCAGCTTGGCTGCTACAATGGGAAAAGGTTTATCATCAAGCGTTTGTTCCGACCCTGACGTGATTGGTGAATGGAAGGCGTTCTTGGGCTTCTCTAACCCAAGTGGGCACCTCTATAGCACTGAGAGTGTCAGTCAGCACGAGGAGTATATTTATGAGTCAGTTGAGTCCGATGAGCTTAGCCCGTCAGAGCAACACAATCACCAATCCCATAGTTCTTTGATCGTCGCATCAGGAACCCCGTCTATAGCGAACTCCGCACCCAGAATTGTGGATGAGACAGAACCCTTCGTCTTATCCTCGGACCCTAACTTAAGCATTCTAAGTTCGCCAGCCTGGATCTCACCAGCCCCGGAGCCACAACAACACCCACTCATTACCGATAGCACGAGCACATTCTTAGAGCAAGAGCGCGACGAAGTCCAAGCGGTCCGTTTGTCGTTCAGCGGCGTTATTCATCAATCAGGAAGCCCACGGGAATCTCGGTCTACAACAACTCGGGCCAAACGTCAACATGTGCAAAATAGTGCTGAAAGTATGCATATCCAGCCTCGATCTGAGGAAGGTATTCCTCAGAACAAGACACCAATCGATGAGACACAAGAAATACTCCCGGCCTCTGCCGAGAAGGTTCGGGACGATACATGCTCAGAAGATGGATGGATGGCATTTGTTTTTGGGGGCAAAAACTGCGATAGTAAGGACGAAGACGCACTCGAAGAAGCAGTGAAACAAACTTCGAGGGATCTGATAAACCTAGGCAGCATACATAGCGATGCAGCTGACAGGGGCTCACCTCAGCCCACTATGTCCACCGAGTCTTGTGAGCGTGGGGCTTACCGCCATTCTTCTCCGTCTACTTCAGCAACAGACTTGGCTCAGGCCGCCGAGTCCTTACCGTCAACTTCAGACCGTCTGCAAATATCCTTGCGGCAAAGCAAAGCCCCTTGGCAAGACTCGGCTGATACCATCTCAACTACAATGCAGTCTGATGATGTCTCAACACACGCCCAACAAGGATCTCCCAACGGGTTGGCAAAGGCAACGGGCTCTTTTCGATTTTCACATCCCAAGTTGTTTGTCGGACGACTTTCTTCAGCACCGAACATGGCATCCAAGTTTCAGGCTGGGGGTAGTGGGCCTAGCGCGGGCGATGATGGAGGAAAGAACAACAAGCGGAGACGGGTTAGTTCTGCAAAAAGGACAAAGAGCACCGATGGAAGACCGGATATTCGTAGCCTACCAAACTTTGAGGATGATCCAATCGAAGAGTAGGTGAGGGAACAACGGGGTTTAACTTAACTTAAAACCAGAGGTACATATGTATAGAGAGAGCATGTTCGTATATTATAGAACCTTTTAGTCGTGTTGATAAACATAACGACCAGAAAACCAAATCGGACTCATTGAGACAGCATAACCGCCAACAGCAAATAAATAAAGCCCTGTTCATAGCAGAATAGTTGAGACACATACCCGTGACCGGCTAAGTGCCCAAAAAGACAAAAAAGGCGCAGGATTCCGATGTCGCCATTACTCAAGAAAAAAACTAAACAAGGAGCTAAGACAAGGGCTCGCTGAAGCCGGTAGGAAAAAAGGTGGTGATGGTATGAGATTTAGATCTGATAAGCCAAAGAGCTTCACAGTAGTGGGGCCTGAGTTGGGGAAGCTAGCCTAGCGGCGCAGGGATATTCTGCCCTACGTCCCAAGTTCGCACCCGGCTTCTGGGTAACTTCACACCCGCCTGCCTTGGAGCTGGAGAAGTGGGTGTATATTTGCGCTTCGGGAAAATTATGAATAAAGGCAGGAGCAGAGCGGCATAGCTAGCAAGCTGTACATGGTCGCTGCGGTCGTAGCTGATACACAGATGTACAGGCACCGAGTACAGAACGTCAAGGTACCTAGTACTTGGCAGGTACTTATCCTAGCTTCACTACTATAAGGCGAGGCTTTTGAATGTGAATTACATTTTGCGAAGTCAAGGCAGCCGATGGCGTTGTTTTTTCTTGCTGTTCAAACAATAATAAATCACCTATCGCACACCGTTCTTCGTCCTTTTCTCTTCTTCTTTTTTCTCGTCTTATTTTCCTGTGGATTCTCTGGTGTTGCAACCCTTGCCATGCAACGCTTCATCGGCTCTCTGCCCATCAGCTCATAATCGTCTTATCAGTGGCCGCCACTGATGCCACAAGTATTAAGAAACAACTTCTTCTTTTTGTTGTCCCTTTCTATGTGTCTTTTGATAGCAGGATCAACAGCTCGTTGATAGCGTAGACGTCACTCATTTTGCCCATTATGGCCATTTTCGTCGATCTTGAAGAAGAGCCTTCTCAGGCTCCGGCCGTCCACTTCCCGAATGTCATCCAGCATGAAATCTATCGTGATATAAACCAGCTGCGCATCACCCCCAACATAGAACAAGAATACCCAGAGCCCAACACACAGTTTCCCGCCCCAAAGGCTCCTCAAGATACACAAGCAAGCCTAGAAGAATTATACTCGGCATTAAACAACGAGCCCGAGGTTCAGCTTCCAGCTGCAATCAGGGTCTTTGCTTGCTACCCGTAAGCTTTCCTTTCTTGGCAATGCCTCCACATCTGTGCTAGATCACAAAACTTACGCATATTCGTTCTCTTATAGTGTTGTCATCGCAATTGCCTCCCACATCGATCTCAACACTCTTGATAGCCTCTCACGCTCTTGTCGTCACATCCATGATTCGCTATTCCAGTTCCACAATGCTCTGATGGGCTCAACGCTACATTGTAATAGGGAGGAACTGCGTCTGCAGGGGGCTCTAGACCACGAGACTGGGCCGTATGGCTTCAAGGCAAACTATTGCGCAAGAGACATGGTATCAGAATGTCGCCGCTGTGGATGTGTAGTTTGCAGAGTAGGTGAACCCTTCTAAGACGATATCGCTGCACTCTAAAACCTTCGACTAACATGTAGAGTAGAACTGTGTGATCAAGCCTCCTGCTACGCCGGCTCTCAAGGGCCGCCATCGCCGGCTATGCCTGGATTGTACTAAATCCCCGTTAACTTCGCTCTTTATGCCACCGATGGACGAAAAGCTGGCGAATCGCGAGCTTGTGAATCGTGCCATGTGCACGTGCCAAGATGAAGGTGTATGGCTATGTAAAAGCTGTGGCCAGGGCAACAATTCGGCAGACAATCTCTACCACCGGTAAGTGCTAGATACACAAGCCTCACTCGACCATATCGTTGTTTTAAACCTGACCCTTTCTTTTTAATTCTAGGCTATGGAGCTGGCGCCTTCAGTATGGCGAAATTATTGGTGGGCTTGGTACCGGCATAGGCGATGGTGATCGTGGCGTTATATGCGGCCGCGAATCCCGCTGCATTGGAGCCAAAGAGCGCGAGTACGAAATCGACTGTGATGCCGAGGACCGCCGCACTCCCAGCCCCGCCATTTCCAGCTCTGGCTCTGGCCCCGGCTCCGGATCTTCGTCTCCACAGTTAGCCTTGTCGCACGCTACCACGACCGTCGACTCGGCCAGCGTACAGCTACAGCTCCAAGCCCCGACTGCCCGTAAAGAGCCTGGGTATAGTAGACACCAAATTGAGGGCATCGGTGGCCAGCTACGAACCAAGCTCGTACGCATGGTGCGGGTTGGCGCATCAGTGCCAGAGTGGAGTGACGAACGGAGCAGCAGGGCTATTCTAGCCAAGGAAATCAAAGGTGAGACTCGGAGCTGGTGTGGGTGGTGTTGCCGACCTATTCCCGGCGAGAAAGATCGCGCAGCTTTTGGTGTTGGACAGAAGTGAGATACGCCGAGCGATGTTGTTACATGGTTGATACGTAATATTTGAGTCCTGGGTGGCATGTAAAAGAGCAAATGCACGCTCATAGAGGCTTTATCACGTCTGGGATGAAGTCGTTGCACATGATTTAGGGATAAAGATTTTTTCTTCACAGAACTTCTAGTTCTTTTAATATTTGTAACATATATTTATACAATATGCCGTTGACATTCCGCTTTAGATCAACAGCCTTTAATAAGACAAGTACAATTTGCATTGCCCGTTGTGTTTCTCCTTATCCCTTCCTTGAATCATGCTATGAAGATAGACTCGACTCCTATGATACCCTGTTTTGAAGTTTCGTCGCTGACATTCCCAAGTCACAGTCTATGTAGTAATGTGTATTTTTCTGCAAGCCTCGTAGAGCGCACCACATCCTAAGACAAGCCCCAGCCAGATGGATGAATGAGAGCATTCCTCTAAGCAAAAAAGGCCCCATGATATATTTTTCCGCATACTCACAGCTCGCCTCTGAACAACATCTCCTTGCGCTTGACACGGTCTTCTCGTGCCTGTGCTCTCCGTGGACCCCAGCGTGACTTGACCACCTCGAACTTCTTCGCCAGCTTATCCTTGTACTCACGCGGGGCCTGAGTGCAGATTGTAACGAACACCTTCGAACAGTTGAACTTGGCAGCCAGTTTGGGGATGGTCCAGGTCTCAGGGTCAGTTCTTCGCAGTTCCTGGATCTCACGGGCATCCTCTCGAGTCAGGTGGTACGACGGGGTTTTGCCGCGGACAGCGACCTCCAAGCGTGGAGGCAGGTCAGCTTCCGTGAGACGAGGCCCGGTACGGAAGAGCTCCTGCATGTTGTTTTGGCGCCGCGGGTCGCTCTTGGGCAAGAACTTGAAGGGTGTGTGGAAGACGCTGGCAGCTGACGACGGCGGGTTGTAGATAATGGCGTTCATGTTTCCTCCTAATGGTTCGAATGATTTGTGTGGCGGAAGCGCCAGCGACCGCTTTGTCCGTGCTGTGGTTTGGTGGCCGCGAACGGCGAGAGTAGTCGAGGAAATGGAGGTTGTGCTACTAGCAGCCACGAGTGGCCGTCGAATAAGCTGGGACGCCATTGTATGTGGGCGGGAGATCGTGAAGCGGAGTTTGTTGACTTTTGAAGGGTGATTTGTGCAAACCGACAATTGCACAAGGTGTGGTGATGTCGGAAAACTCCGCTGGTCAATATCACGTAATCAAAGATGATAAAATGAGTAAAAACAACGGACAAGGCGCAGATGACAAGATTTTCAAGCCAGAAGTTGGTGTGTCAAATTCCGGCAAATGGCTGGCTGCCTGTGGGAGAGGAGAAAACGAAGCGTCTATGAGGCTTAATCCAACACTCAAATTGCCGATCGTGAAGCCAAAATCAATTTTGCTTCATAACAAAGTTTGGTAGCCAACCAACCCCACTCAAGCCTGGCGAAGGATGGATCCACTGACTCGGCTGCAACTGAGCCTTGCTTATGTAATGTAGAGATCGGCTATATCACGTGATACGGGACCCACACGATAGTTGAGGATTTTCTCTGACGCTTCATGATGACGTCGGTCCTAAAATAGTGCGGGGTCCATCTTATTGTTCAGGTCATTCTCCATTTGGAACCATGTAATTCTCCGCGCTAGGTCTTTTTGTTTGGACGGGTGATCATGGTGGAGATCATCGATTCCATTGAAGGGATGACCTATGTCATCATACGCGGCCCAGATGTGAATGAGCAAGACGGGTTTAACACGTAGTAACTAGTTAGACAGACAGGTCCTTCTCGCATTGTATGCGCCCGCTTGAGCCACTAATGTCATGGCAGGAAATGACAAGATGTCTGACTTGGTGGCCACAACTTGGGCCGCCTAAACTTCGTATTGGTCCTGGCTCAGACTTCAGGGCTATGATGTCTGTTTTTTTTTTTTCTTTCCTATCATCCTTCTTTTCTGCGACAGGGGTAGCTGCCAGTTCCCCTGAAGACAGCATGAAAGGGCATGAAGGGGAGCCTATTAAGAGCAGCTTGGTTTCTCAAGATCAGACTCAGAACCAGATGTCTTGGACTCGTTTTGAAACAGCGGCCCCTTAACTGCGTTGGCTTTCTTGGTTGGCTGCCTTGATTTTTTTCTTGACTTGAGTAGTCGACAATATCGCGCCTAACTTCAAATTTACCCCTCGAGAAGGTTTTTTGTCTCATGCTGGTTCTTGTGAGATTTCTGATAGGTTCCCCAGAGTTCTAGTGGCTTCCTCCTTGTTTGATGCATGCGTGCATTGGTAATGCACATCATCACTGAATTTAGAAGACATTTGCGCATAGGCAAGGCAAGTAAGTTGCCGGGATTTTATGCGCAGAGTCTCATTGCCTGTAAGTGCAAAGTGCAGGTTTAACCATGAAGACAGACGCAGGATAAACGCTGCATGTATCTGTGCTATACGTGTTCGTACCTCTGTATGTATGTATGTATGTATGTATGTATGTATGTATGCATATGTGCATATGTGCATGTACATATATCATCTCCGCGTGGCGTGAGTCAGCCTCAGTTGGCAGTAGTTCGGAGCTATTTTTCAATAGGGAAACAAGAATGCCGGATTATCCATGTGGACGTGTTAGGCCACCACACTAGAGGCTAGCAATCCGTATCACGGGGCGCGCTTTTTGCTGTTATGAAACGACATGCGAATTATTGGAATGAACGTGACAGAGGACGGAAGTTTGCCTTTTTCATCGCATGTTCAGGTCCCAGAGCTAAATTTATACCATGCAGACCAAGTTCAAACAAAGCCAAACAGACTGACATCTATTCGCAGCTAGGGTTGGCTTGGCTTTGTCCTGGGCATAGTGTACCTGCTACAGATTCCTGATTCAGGGTTATAATGCAAGGGGGATGTGACCAGTATTTCAAAGCAACTAGCAGGTATCTAGACGTCGCCGCGTGGAGGCTGAGGCGTAGAGTGTCGTATTGGAGGAAGGCAACCAGGGACTTAGGGGCTTTAGGAATGCAAATAATGAGAGCAAAAAAAAAATTAAATTACGGTGGAAGCCTTCTTTTTATTGCGCAAGTTATCGCAGTAGTAGCGGTTGAAACATACACGGCAGGAAAGAGGAGCGATACGATAAGGAGGATGGGTGCTTTATGTTGTTTATCGACAGTGCCAATGTATCTCTGCAATGTACAATGTACCGCCACATGATGTTATATTTAGCCATTTGATATTTGCACATGTGTACAAGGTACACCAGATGCAGTCTGGGGCCTCTTTGTTGTTGGGCAACAGGCTGTAGATCAATTTTCCGTGGCCAGTAGATGGAAGAAAGAGCAAAGCAAAGTACACCCAGTAGCAAGTACCAAATAGAGTGAAAGGCACATGACTGTGAAGAAGCTCAAAGTGCCAACTAGTTCAGGCCAGCCAATTAATGCTGTCAAAATTCATGTGCTCGCCATCTGTGGAGCCCTGACTTTACTCTTAACTCTTGTGACCTGCAGGGGCTCCACTTTAGGATCACAGGTAAACTGTGATTTGCGAGTTTCCCAAGACTCTCTCCACTTTGCATCTCGGGACCTCCCTCACAGCAACGGTGCAACACGACGCAACACAACACAACGCTAATGTAGCATGTAGTTTTGCGGCGATGCCTATGTTTGAGCTTGGAAGGTGGGGGTACGTACCTTTTTTTCTTCTTTCTTCTTCTTTTTGTGCTGCAGGTAGTTTCTTAATCTAATCCAACAAACGAGAGTAGTCGCCATTCAATTCCTGGATAAAATCTCGTTGCTTCTTTCATTTATGTTCCGGACCTTCCCCTAATTTTAGTCTCGATTGCTCCCTTAGTTTCTTTCGTCTTCTTTTATTTTCTGTCTTCATCTCCCGTCTCTCCCTCTGTGCATCTCTCTGCCCTTCCATTGATTTTATCTCACTTTTACTTGCATATTTGCTCATGTTCCAGTTTGCGTTCATCATCTTCTAAGCCTCTCTCTCCCCGGCGCTGAAATTTAACTGCCGTCGCCTTCTTAACACACGCTTCCACTTAACGTACAACCCAAACGCCACCCATCTACCTGCGTCAGAACGCGTACGCTGGTAGTAGTCTTCTGACATTGTAGCCTCCCGTCTTCTCTTCCTGCCTTCAGACTGCAGCGCCCGGCTCATTACCTACCCCCTCGCTCTTCTCCAACCACTTATAGCCCCAATCTCAATCCCACTATCACAGCAAGCCAACGCCCGTCTTCTACGTGCTTCTTCTTTGCTCGTTGATATATCTCACCAATCCTCGCAAACCTGCAGCGACCCATACCCTCTTGTTTCTAAACTGCAAGTCATCGCTTGTCGCCGTTGCCCGCAACCCAGAAGGAACTGCCTTGTACCCTCTTTTTCCAGCTTGCTACAGCTACAGCTACAGGTAGCTTTTCTGGTTTTCCGTGCTACCTTGGACAAGAATCAAGCCATTTATAGTCCACCCAACCTCCGGGTCGATTTCCATCTTTCAGAGAATTTCTCTGAGCCACCCAGTTCGCTTCTTATATTCGGAGTGATACGACCCCAGCTGCTCAGGTAAGTAGTCCTGTCATACAACTACACCAGATTAATGTTTGGCTCTGGCTAGCCTTACACAGCTGCATGCCACTTTCAAGCTCAAGCTAGAGCCCGTGGGTTTTATTTTACTTCCCTCTTGATTGGCTTGTGCATTCTATTTCCCCATTCCTTCGAGTCCCAATATCTTTCTGTCATGACGTTCAGCGGCCGCACTTATCTCCTCTTTCATCGACCCGCGCTCATCCCACCCACCCTATACTAAGCCACGCATTGTGTTTATTTCCTGCTCCTCGTATGCATTCCTCTATGCGTGCTTGGATCATATGGAAATACAATTGCCTATTGGGCCTTCCTCCCCTTATTTCATGTACCAAATTTCGCCTACTTCCATACATGTCTTTCTCTTTTGCTCGTACTACTGATGCGCTGCAGCGTCACAACACTGACGCAATGCTACGCCTCTCTTCATTCCACACCTCATTCTTTCTGCACTCTCTATTTGCCTCAAACGATCCTAAGCGGCCACACGCACATTGTCAAATTGTTTGCTGAACCACTGCCCCTCAAAAAAAAAAAACGACTGGCAATGCCCACAACAAACAAGCCGATCCAATCACCTTTACTCCACCCATTGCATTCTTGTTTTGGTCACACGCCTCACTACCCCCGGCGACTGAGCCCACATCAACAATTCATCCATTAACTTAATGCTATGCCCGTGCCCTTAAACATAATATGCACTGCACTTTCCCCATCTCTCTTAATCTTATCCTATATAATTCCGTCCTATGAATACCCATCTTGCCCCTCTTGGATACGGTTCTAATATTTCTGTTTAGTTGCTTGCCTCTTTCTCATTTATTCCTCATCTGGCTTCAATCTCTCCCCGGTCGACCTGCTTCTCAATTTTTCTTCGCGTTTAGGCCGTTTCCATCCTCTAAACATGAGCGCCCAGGTTGTTACTAGCGACATCCCCTCTGCCTCTAGCATTGTAGACCTCGCCCGCCCTAGCACTCTGCGCAACATGTCTTCATTTACACGCACCCCTGCCCCACTACCTCAATCCGACAAAGGGCCCTTTAATCCTTCTTCGCCGAGTCGTGCCATGTCTAGTTCTCCCCGTCTATCTTCGCCCGCGCGGTCTCAGATCTTTGAGCGTGACGTTCAGGACAGTGTTTTCATCGTTCCCTGCTCTCCTGCAATTCCGGGACATATCCAAACGGAAAACTACATCCCCTCGGTTCTTGATGCCTCCTCAGAAGCAATTACCGATCGTGATCTTAATCCCGATTCTGTCGAGATTATTACGCACAATAGCCATCAAACTGCCGCCTTCTCTGTTGCCACCAACATCCCCCATAGCCCCATTGCCCAGTCTTCCGATTTTCTGAGCACCTTTGGAACCGATGATTTGACCTCATTGTCCGAGAGAGGACATGACGATGATGTCCCGAACGATGAGTTACCTGACACAGCCGATGTCCGCCGCTTGAGTTTCATTTCCTTTGCAGACGTTGTTCAGGGTGAACAACTCGGAGCCCCCGTCATTGGTAGCAGTAGGAACTCTGTTCATATGGCTGGATTGACGTCTCTTACGAGCCTCAACCAACCTGTGTCACCGTTCCGGTCGGTCTCGCCTATTCTTTCGTCGGTTTCTTCGCAAGTCACTAGTAGACGCTCGCTGAACAAGTTTGATTTATCAACAAGCCCCGAGGGTCCTCTACGTAGCCCAGATATGTCTCCTTCTCGCAAGTCGGTGGCCAGTCCTATTGCCATGAATCACTCGGCCAACTTTGGCACAGCAGGAAGCGAGGTTACAGTCGAAACAATGGCCCAGGCCCTTCGCCGCACCGCTAGCAGTGATTTGAGCGGCAACATCCGAAGCCATCCTACCAGCCCTATTTAAGACCCTGAAGACTGCGGAGGCTACATGGGCGCGAGTATTTTCTACCTGCTTAAATGACCGGCTGACTTGGAACTTTCGACCAACTTTCTACCTCTTTCCTTTCATTTCGATTTCTTCATCGTACGACAGAGCCACCCACGCTCTGGTTTTTCTTCTTTTCTTTTCCTTCTAGATGGTGGTACGATCAGATCCCCTTTTCTCTTCCCGCCTTTTCTTTTCCTTTTTTTGCTATTTTAGCGTTACGCTCCATGACAACTAAGCGAGAGACTTTTCTTTGCCTTGCCTTTCGTTCGATTTCTTTTGGCGTTGTTGTTTCGATTTGATATCACTCCACTTTGTATATTTGCTCTTTCTAGGGTTGTGTTAAATTTTCTGCATATGTATGTATTTCGATTTTAGAGTAGTTAACGCTTGTGTTTTGATATTCTATTTTGCCGCCTTCGATGCTAGCAAACGGTAGCGCTTTTCTTGGAATGTGAAGTTTAACTTTTGTTTATTGCATATCTGCAATCTATGGAGAGCCTGTTTATGAGCTTTGTGTCAACGAGTCGACCTCATGATATCCATGAACAAGGGCAACTTTAAAAACTTTTAGCAGGTCACCATGACCATTGTTCATCTAGAATCATCATTCAAATCCTGCTCACGTCATCGGGGCTGGCTCATGTGCAAGAAAAAAAAAAGGAAGGAAACAGCAAAGAAAAGGACAAGATAAATCCAACAACGCAGAATAAACCGTGTAACAGCCGTGCGGAAAAAGAAAAGAAAAAAGACAACAAAAAGGGAGTCGAAAGGATCAAAGAAAACAAAAAAGAAAACGAGAGCAGCAGCATCAAGAGGAAGCTGAAATCACATCAACGAAGCTCAGTATGTGCTGGGGAAATCTAATCACAACATATACGCAAGCCCATATCCATGTGTGCAAGAGTCAGTGGATTCGTAAGAAAGGTCGTCATGTCGGCGGCAATGGCAAGAAGCAGGAGGAAAAGAGAGAGAGAGAAATGGATAGAGGAAGGAAACAAAGGGAAGGATACTCCGATAAAGTGAAACGAAGAAAGGACAAAACAGAGCTAAAAAGGAAAGCCTTTAGAAGCGCTCCTTCATTCTGGCCGAGACACCGCGTAGGTTGTTGTACACCTTGCCGGGCTGCTTGCCCAGAATCAGCGCACACACACAGGCCTTGGCGATCTGCGTCGGCTTATAAGCACCGAGGATGTGGATCTTGGAGTCGGCGAGGACTATTCTCGTGCGAGTGGCGTTCTCGATGGCGAACTGGAAAATGAATCAGAGCTGTTAATTTATGCCTCCATGCCATAAGATTTTATACAAGCACTTGTGGAGTGATCAACACTTACCTTGGTTTTACCATCCTTTCCAGCTATGCGGCCAATGGCACGCGACAGATGGTCGCCCTGCAACGTTTTGACGTCTTTGATCTCAAAAGTTTCTATGTAGAGATCCTCCAATCTCAAGAGCTGCAAGCAGAAATTTATATCAGCAAAATAATCTTTACTCCATTTCCTCTCTTTTTTGCCGATGTATGCCAGTCGGATTTGCGCAGGAAAAGAAAGCAGCAAGTTCGGCCCAAGTAGCCTTTTGTCAACTTACAGCAATAGCATCCTCAATCTCAAAGCCTAGAGAGAAGGCCTTAACAAAGTCCTCGGCCTTCTGAAGCGCACCGGGATCAGTAGTGTGTTTGGAATTGCGTAGTTCAACAGCCTTGCGCTTAGTGTTGAATCGAGTCTGGATCTTCAAGTGCTCAACTAGAGGCGGGTAAATACGCGGCCAATTGGTCTTCAGTGGTGTCAGACGGTGTGGCGGTATCCGAATTTGACGGGTCTGGATTCTGGTCGCAGCGGCCTAGTATCGACAAAGGTTCCGAGTTAGTCACAGCTGTAATGGAGGGGAGCGGGAAGGGGGGATTAGAAAGCTTGGGAGCTCTCTGGTGAGGGAGTCATATCGGCCATACCACATCCTTGGCGGCGTCGAAACGTGGACGGCCTTCCATGTCCTCGTCTAGCACCATCTCGGTGTCGTCGTTCTGTGCGACTGCGTTCTGGGGCTCGAAGTTGGGGGTGACGGAGCTGGCGCCCTCGAGTAGCAGATCATCGTCGTTCTGGTTCTCTTGCATAATCCCTTCAACAACAGAGAAAGCAGCGGCAGCGTCAGCGGCAGCGTCGGCCGCTTGCGGGGTATCGATCGGCTTCAGAGCGGTAGGTGCAGACATGGCAGGCGAGTTATACTAAGCTGTTCTGAGACGAGAGTGTAGGTGTTTAGGTAGATACTGTCTAACGACGGCTTAGGTGAGGCAAGCGTCCGAATGGAGGAATAGTTTTGCTGATGACAGTCTTTGTCGTAGAATAGTAGGAGACTTTACCACGACCTTCTTCACTCGCTAAAAAATAAATAGTTACGATGAAAATTGTTTGATTATCGAGATTTTTTTGGCGGGGAAAGCGAACAAACGACAGGGAAAAAAAATCAAGACTCAAGATGCGTTATCTTGGATGATCTATTGGTCCGATAAGCGATTCCTTGACACTAGCCTTTAACCCAGCCTAAGCCTTCCCTGTTACCTCTGTCCTAGGCTTCAAGGCAAAACTTCGAGTAGATTGACAAATCAACATCTTGAGGAATCAAAGAATAATGCAAAGTAGATTATTAGATGACAAGAACACACAGTCACAACGCCTAGAACACCGAATTCCCCCCCCCCTCCCCATCCCTCCCCATTCTTTCCTTTTTGGCTCTGCTGCAGTTGAAGACTCACGAAATAGAGCCACATGAACCGCACGTAAAATCATCTCATTGCTCTCAATCGAGCTCAACCACATAGTTGGGGCAAAATTGCCGGTTGCAATAGTTCTGCCTTGTTTGCCCAAATTCCAATCTTGCATTTTTCCTGTGCCATGCCTTCAGCCTTCCCTCTCTCTTCTCTATCTTTTTCCTTGTTCCAGCATATCCTCACGTCTTCTTTCTCTGTGATTCATATCCCTCCCGATTACTAGATAAATTACCCCTTGCCTGTTTGCAGCAAGCAGCCGCAGCCACGAACGAGCCTTGCTGCAGCGTTAAATTCTTTTTTTTTTTTTTTTTTTTTTTTTTCGTCTTTGGTAATGAACTGACCACCCACCCGACCTTGTCCATCAAGCTTTGTAACCGCAACTCTCTATCCAAATAAATTAGTCGTGAATAGCCGCCACTTTAACGTGGCTGGCTTGCATTTATCCCCCCCCCCCCTTCCTTTTCGTTCCTGACTACTGCTGGCTTTCTGCATTGCAGTTGGACGACCATGACCCGGGACAATGTCTAGCCGCCATATCTCGGTCCTGTTCGCCGCTCTTAACCGTGGTGGTCCTATCCCACTATCGAAAGCAGCAAACACGGGTGCAACAAAAGCCCTAAGGTGCAGCCTTGTGCCCGCATCTCCATTGGCGGTACCATCCCATTTACTATACAGGCCATTCTCTTCTACCTCCTATGCAACTTTACACAGGAATGGCCTGACACAACCATCACCCCACCATGCATCTCCCCATCATCGTCGCCTCTCTTGCAAGCTCCTTCCACGGCCTTTCTCGACAACTACGAGCCACCTCGCGGTGCATCTAAAAAATAGTTTTCTGCCAGCTGCTGCAACGACGAATAGCTCTCTCGGGCCTCCTGCTGACATACATCTCTTAAAAACGAGTGGCTATCCTACTCGCTCAAATCACATATGGCTGGAGCTATCTCGCAGGTATAGCACCCTCCCACCTTCTCGGGGTGAGGGCAGCGATAGCAGCCCATCACCATTTAAACCCCCGCAAAACACCACAAAGCCAACAGCCGAGAAGCTGGGTGAACCCCCTACCCACTGTCCCTCAGCCGAACCCAAGCCCGGGACTGGGACCGATACTATAGCCCACCAGGTCTCCAAATATCTCCACCTTCCAAATTTGCCAACACTCAACAATTTACATGCAATTCACCGCCCAACAAAAGAAGAGCTGCTATCTGCAGCTAACGGCTTCTGGCAGCGGCTCAAAGTGCGCTTCAAGTGGGCGTCCATTCGTAGCATGCGACCTTGGAACGCTGATGAATGGGGCGCCTTTGTTTCGTGGTTCATGCTGGGCCATATTGTCTGGGTTCTTGTAGGAACAACCACGTTTTTCTCTATTGTCATCTGGGCCATCAATACGGTGGTCGCGCAAGGTTCGTCCGTGCTCTAATTGTCGTAGCCTTGCATCAACCCATGAAACCAACTAACGTCCGACGGTGTAGAAACCCTTGCCCAGTGGATTGGCGATTATCTCACACAATCTGCCGGAGTCACTATTGTTTTCGAGTCGGCTATAGTACCAAAGTGGAAAGATGGCGTCATCTCGTTCCGCAATGTATTTGTTTCTCGCCGCCCCGGTCAAATTTTGTCATCGGTCAGCAAAGGCTCTTCCACTGATGCTGCTGCAGTCGCAGCCGCCGAACGCCAGCCTGTAGACTCTGGATCTACTGTTCCCATCACTGTTGATGATGGGAATTATACGCAGTACGACGTCACCATGTCGACTGTCAATGTTACCTTGTCTTTCTTAAAGTGGTGGAATGGCAAAGGACTACTCAAGGACGTTGAAATCAAGGGCGTCAGAGGTATCATCGACCGTACTTCTGTTTTCTGGCCAGAAAATCTAGGCAATCCTCTTGATTACCGCTATGAGCACCAGCCCGGCGATTTTGAGCTTGACTCGTTCAAAATGGAGGATTTTCTGGTGACGGTGCACCACCCTGATGGGTTTCGGCCATTCCCCGTCAGCATATATTCGTGCGAGCTGCCCAAGCTACGAAAGCATTGGCTGTACTACGATTTCCTTTCCGCCAATCACATGTCCGGGTCTTTTGACGGTTCCCTCTTTACAATACACCCTAGGCAAGTTCAGACATATGGGCCGGCTGCAACCCTGGGAACTATGGGTATTCATATGGAAAGCATTGGTCCGCCTGAAGCCTGGAAAAAGGTTAGCCGCATGCGTATTGACGGACTTAAGATCGACCACTTGAATCGCGGTGTCGCTGGTCCGTTCGGCTGGATCTACGAAGGCAATGTGGATATTGTCGCCGACATCATCTTTCCTAACGACGAGGATGAAGGCCTGAGCAAAGTTGTCTCTGATGTTTACGACCACCTCGAAGAGATTGTTATCTCTAATCGCGCTCGTTTCTTAAAAGAAGCACCAGAGTATCTTGATCGAACTGGACTATCGGCTGTTTATAAACCAGCCTTTTCAATTCATGCTGTGCCTTCAGACACCACCGAAACTGAGGCCGAACCAGAAACACATGTCTCCGCGGTCCCATCTTCTTACACACTACCCTCTCGGACACCAGTCTTTTTTGATGACCATTATCACAATGACCACCCTCCGCCATCCCGCGTGAGCCTAGCTAATCAGGATGATCGTCGCTACGTTCTTTTTGATCTTCGTATCAATCTAACCGACGTCAAGGCTACTATGCCGCTCTTTACAAATGATATGTCCTATGTTAACCAGGCTCTAGTGCGTCCTATCGTCGCGTACATCAATGCAAAGCGTACGCGCATCCCTATATCATGTCGGCTTGTCAAGAGACACAGTGATTTCCGTGGCTCGCTGTCTGCTTGGGACTGCGGTCTGATGGATGATCTGTCAGCCGAGACATATGACGCATTTGCTCGCGATGTCGAGGACCAGCACAATCGCGTCCGCCGACTTCGGAAGGTTGGCTTCTGGACACTGTCAATGGCTATCCAGGCTCTTTTCATGGGCATGGCTGGAAGTGTCATGTGAAGAACAAGTACGCAGCTTTGTGTTTTCTTTACCACTAGAATCACAATTGGACTTGTTCTAGGCCCTCGGAGATTAGCCCTTTCAAGGGTTAGGGGCCAAGGGTAGCCTTGGGCTTGTTAGGGTTGTGATTACCCAGGGATCTTGTGCTGTTTTGGGACTAGTGGAGATGTGGGGTTTCTTAACAATCACCTGCAAGATTGATTTCTTGTCGATTAATCTTTCTCTTCCTTTTTACTTGCATCTTGGCTTTTTCTTGAGCTAACTTGGAAATTCCCAACGAAATCAAAATGTTTGCTATCCGCAACACCTTTCGCGCCATCCGGCCTGCTCTTGCGCGGACGCCTTTTACCCCGCGTGTTGCCGCGCCTATTGCGCGTCGGTCCTATCACGAAAAAGATGAGTACCCTCTCCTTCACCTCAATGATCGATTGAGGCAGTCTGATTTCATCACCCCTTGCCTCGGTGCCGCGTTGTCATGATGAAGACGTGGCTGGCTGTTTATGGCTTCAGTGGTGGAATGCAACACACTGCCATAGCCGTATTGCTGCCTGCATTCCGTTCGCTGCACCTTTTTTATTTGCCTCCCAGCTCTGTCTGTGCCTTCGTTTTACGTCATTTGATTTTGGGGTATCTAGCTCCGAGGCCGAGGCCGAGGCGGAAAAAATTAGTGAAAAAAATTCCGATTTCGAACGGCAAAATGCTAACTTCTCTGCACTGATCGACCACTATACCAACCCCCGCAACGTTGGCTCTCTCAATGGCAAGGATCCCAATGTCGGATCTGGTCTTGTTGGTGCCCCGGCCTGCGGTGATGTCATGAAGCTTGATATTCAAGTGGATGAGAAGACTGGCACGATTATTGATGCCCGATTCAAGACCTTTGGCTGTGGCTCGGCCATCGCTAGCTCTAGCTATGTTACCACGCTAGTTAAGGGCAAGAGACGTATGTTATCCCCATTCCCCAGCTAAATGTTTTAGACCATCACGATTAACATACCATAGTCGAAGAGGCTGCCCAAATCCGCAATGTCGACATTGCATCAGAGCTTTGCCTGCCTCCCGTGAAGCGTAAGTTTAGGAAGATAATATTGAAGTCTTGTGACTGGCGGATTTCAAATTACTAACGAAAAAAAAATCCATGTTGTATAGTTCACTGCTCCATGCTCGCCGAAGATGCCATTCAGGCCGCTATTGCCAACTACAAGAGCAAACGTACAGCCTTCACT
This sequence comes from Ceratocystis variospora, assembly GCA_038407165.1. Classification (NCBI taxonomy): domain Eukaryota; kingdom Fungi; phylum Ascomycota; class Sordariomycetes; order Microascales; family Ceratocystidaceae; genus Ceratocystis; species Ceratocystis variospora. The sequence continues at coordinate 38,947 of JAXHKN010000201.1, forward strand.
CCCAGCAATCTCAGCGGCACTGCCAAGACTCTTGAGAGTGCTTAAGATTGCCTACCCACCCCACTCATTGCCGCCTCTGTTTACCATCCACCGTTTTGCCGCCGACTACCAGGATTCCTTCCTCTCATTGCCATCATGTCTACGCCTTTCTCTAAAACTATACTATGTAACATATGCCATTATTTGTTTTGCTCGTTTGTTCTTGTAATACACATCCTCTACGGCCATGAGCTCGACAACAACTTCAACCTCTTTTGTCACTTTGTTTTCGATTCTCTTTTCTCTTCTTTGCGCATGAATTACGACACGTTCTTTGAATTTGCTCTTTAACATAGTATCAACACTTTCTTTTTTTCGTTCTTTTAGGAATGTGTAGTAGGTCTTGATCAATAACAAAAACAGGCACAATAGTAAGATGAAAAGGACCAGTGAACTAGCAAACCCCATCTCCTGTATCGTGCATATTAGTACTCTATCGCTCACTTTTTAATGGAATGAACAGGCGAAACAAAAACGGGCGAGGTCAAGACTAAGAAGGTAAACAATAAAAATTGATAAATGTAAGACGGAAACAAGGAAAAAAAAAAAGAAAAGGGAAATAATAAGGGAGGTATTGTGACAGTATCTGGGGTCGTTAATGACGTCAAGAATTTGAGTGTGAAGGGAAATAGTGCAAGCCAAAGAAAAGACATAGGACATAGGAAAAAGAAAGATGAGAGGGAAAATGGATGGCGAGGCTTTTGTTTGCTTTTTTTCTTTTCAAGGTGGGGGGGGGATGGGGAGAGGCTCCTTTCCTTGCTTTGTTCGTCTGAGATTCAGGCGACATGCGTTTACTTGATCTCCAGGAGCTTGACGTCAAAGGTCAGCTGGCTGTTGCCGGGAATGCCAGGCAGAGACTTGGAGCCGTAGGCCAGAGACGCGGGGATGGTCAGGCGACGCTCGCCGCCAATGGCCATGCCGGCAACACCAATGTCCCAGCCCTTGATGACCTCGCCCTTGCCGAGCTTGAAGTAGAAAGGCTTGCCCTTCTTGTTGGCGTCAAACACCTTGCCGTTGTCAAGCTTGCCAATGTAGCGCATACCGACAGTGTCACCCTTCTTGGCGGCACGGCCAGCACCAACCTTGCGATCATCGACAGTCACGCCCTGCACGACTCTCTTGCTAGGAGCCGCAGCCTTGGCAGGAGCAGCGGGCTTGGCGTCAACCTTCTTCTCAGAAGGAGTAGGGCCCTGCTCCAGCTGCTTGGCAAACTGGACCTTCTTATCGCCCTTCTTAGGCTCGGCAGCGGCAACAGACTTGCCTTGGTTGTTCTTCTGCTTCTTGGTCTTGTCATCGGTCTTGATCATTTCGTCCAGGTTCTCTTCGGCAGCACGCTTCTTGCCCTTTTTGCTAGAGGTGTCGATCAACTTGGGGGCTTCGTCCTCAGACTCGATCTCGGTAACGCGGGGGTTAGCAAGGTCGTCAAGCTCATCCTCCTCGGATTCATCCTCGGAGTCCTCCATGTCCTCGGGCAGCTCGTAGTCTTCGTCCTCATCGCAAGAATCGCAGTCCTCGTCATCCTCGGGGGAGATGACGTAGTTACCGGTCAGGTAGACATTGTGGGTGCCACTGACAACGAAGAAGACAGCCTCTCCCTCGGAGATGTGGATGTCAATGGGCTGCTGGAAGTTCTGTGGGGCTGTTAGCATTATGCTTATTACTGGCCATGACTTGAATGTGAGAGTATACTTACGCGCTGGGTGTCCAGGGTGCAAATGACGAACTCCTCGGGCTCGTTCTCGGGATCCTCCTCATCCTCCTCCTCATCATCCGAGTCAGTGGCGATGCTCTTGCCCTTGTTGGGCTTGGCATCTTCCATCTCGTCGTCCTCGTCCTTGGCAGCCTGGATTAGCTTGGCCAGGGCAGCAGCACGAGCAGACTTCTTGGACTTGGACGGGTCGGAGGGACCGCCGTTTTCCTCCTCACTATCATCCTCGTCGTCGGAGGCATTGAGCAGAGCCTGCATAGCCTCCTCATCGAAGTCTTCATCATCTTCATCCTCATCTTCAAAGTTGGGAGGCATGCGGATGAGCTTCAGGGTAGAACGAGGAACTTCGGGAATGTTGCCCTCAGCGTCAGCGATGGGAGAGGCAGTGGGGTCGATAGCGGCCATGGTGATGCGGAACTACGGATTAAAGGCACGGTTAGCACGCGAGTAGATTAATACAAGAAGGCAAGCGGCATTTAGGCCGATTGGCATGCAGCGAAAATTTTGCGCCGAGAGGGCAGGCAGGCAGCTTGCTACTATTGCCGGTGCCGCTGATGCGCGTTGCGATGCATGATGCATCACTAAGACATCGCAGGAATTTGGAGCAGGAAAAAGAGGAAAAAACTTACGTGAGCCTCAACATTGCGAGCGGCGGGCACCAGAATCTCACCGGCAGGGACCTCTAGGCCGTAGACACCAACGGGAAGGAAAGACATGATGGTATATGTGATGGATGGGGGAAAAGACAAAGTCTAGGGAGAGAGAAGCAAGGTAGGAAGGAGTTGGGAATTTTGATTATTCGATCTTGAGGAAAAGATGCGATGGAAAACAAGGGGAAAGAAAGAGATGAAAGCAAATTAACTGAAGAGAGGAAGAGACAGAGGAAGAAGAACGAAAGGAAAAAGAGATGCTGGGAGTTATGAATGGGAGAGATGTAGCAAAAAGCCAGAATAAAAAAATCTCGAACTTTTTTTTTTCTGTCTCTCACATCGCCCCACATAATGGCTTTTGCAGTTCCTATTGGCCTGATAAGGAAAGATGGGGCCTATCATCTTTCGCGACGGTCCAAATTTTTTTTTCCTTAGCGCAAAGGGCAGAAAAAAAAAAAAGAACATAGATTCATTTATAGCCAAATCAACACAGGACGAAAAAGCAAGGATGTGTCGATATTTGATAACCTAGGAGTGCCAAATGCAGCGGGAGGAAGGGGGGGGGGGGGTTTCTGGCTGCTTACTACTAACCTACTGCTTGGTACTGTATTTTTGTTAGATTCTTCATCTTATCTGCAGACTTTGCTTGTCATCAGCCTTGTCGCAACTGTTACCTTCAAAAATGCGGCTTCACCGCCTTTGGCCTGATGGATCACCCAGCTTCGTCGACCGGGGCAACAGAAACTGCGGGAAGTTATTAGTGGACTTTAGTGGGGACTCTGGCTTTCAGGCCTATTTTTATTCACCCCACCAACAGCAACAACCCCCGAACAATAAGAATATAAGTATAAAAAAAAAAAAAAAAAGAAGTATATAACTCTGCTGGTAGAGGAACTCGGGGCCCCCGAATGATGAGCTATCAAAAATGAACCGAGGCGGACTTGAACCGCCGACCTTTTGTGTCCATCCATTCGAAGATGATTGTTAGACAAACGTGATAACCAACTACACCATCGGTCCTTGCCTATCCGGGCCTTACATCCCCCTAAGTAGGCTCCAATGCGCCGTGTCCGGAAAGCCCGAACGCCCCTACACTTCCAACTCTCCCTCCTACAACCCTCGGGGGGGTACCTTTGAGGTCTGGTACCTTTTCTTTTTCAGGTTGATGGTCGCCAACGTTTATGACCCCGATGACCGTTGTCATTCTTTTTCTTTTATTAGACTTTTGTCTTTTGTTTGAAACAATGAGCTGTGAAGCCTTGAGGCCGCGCTTTCCCAACTTTGAGGTCAACCTCGTCGTCGACTCGCCCCCTTTTCCACGACACTTTTCGCG